>JAXIVJ010017371.1:0-26352 GCA_036785665.1 Chirona hameri
CTGATGGTGGAGACGACGTCGCCACCATCATAAGGTGGTCATTTAAGGCTGGTCGTCGTCGCTAGGGTGGTCATTTAAGGCTGGTCGTTGAGTGTTATATTTTGCGAGTCATGTTGGATGCCATTGCTGATTACTTCAAATTTCAAAACTACAGGTCTGGCCCCTTTCGCGCCAGCCATTCGGTGATACTGCCAAATGGAGACAATTTACCCCACGTTCGCTAACGCTAAAATTATTGTCACCTGAGTAAGCACCCCGAAATAGGCACTACCGGGAGTTGTGCTCTGGAACGTTCCACTCCAATAGGCACTACCGTGAGTTGTGCTCTGGAACGTTCCACTCCAATAGGCACTACCGGGAGTTGTGCTCTGGAACGTTCCACTCCAATAGGCACTACCGTGAGTTGTGCTCTGGAACGTTCCACTCCAATAGGCACTACCGTGAGTTGTGCTCTGGAACGTTCCACTCCAATAGGCACTACCGGAGTTGTGCTCTGGAACGTTCCACTCCAATAGGCACTACCGTGAGTTGTGCTCTGGAACGTTCCACTCCAATAGGCACTACCGTGAGTTGTGCTCTGGAACGTTCCACTCCAATAGGCACTACCGTGAGTTGTGCTCTGGAACGTTCCACTCCAATAGGCACTACCGGGAGTTGTGCTCTGGAACGTTCCACTCCAATAGGCACTACCGGGAGTTGTGCTCTGGAACGTTCCACTCCAAGTTTGCGGCCGAAGCGCCTTCAGTAGTTTGCACGTGATTGGAAAACAAACATCAAGACCAATTTTGGCATTATTCAGACGAAAACCGGCCAGGGGCCAGTTGAGTCCGGTGCTCCGGCCAGCTTTCCGACCGCCGTGCCCGTTTCGGCTCGGTTTGCCTGACATCGAACCCAACATGCAGAGTGAAGTGACTAATGTACTCTGAAATGCTGTTTGCCTTCACGGTCATAGCTATTTGGCTCATTCAATGCCAAACCAGTCGCGTTACTCAGTTACTGGTTTATTTTCCGACGTTGATAAAGCGGGCGTTTGAATCTGCTGCACGTTCTGAAGGCGTTCATATTTCCTTTCTGTGTAGAAATGCGACCATAATGTATCAACCACCTAGCTTGAACGATCAAAGGCGACCGCCTTGAACCGTACACTGCTTAGAAACATTTATATACAAAATGATAAAAGATATAATAAATATCAATAAAATATTATTAAAAAAAACTGCTAGCAGCAACCTATTATTGGACTTGTCTAGACTTCACGACCTGCCGGAATTTGTCATCGATTGGCACCCAAAATTTTGCTGGAGATTATTCGCGTGCTGTTATTGTTAAAGCGCTTCGGCCGCAATCGGGAATGGAACCAGGTATAAAACCGCGTACGCTAACAACTCGGCAAATTAATAAAAAGTGCAACCGGGCTCTGATCACGTGTTAGCACCAAATTTAATATTGACATTAATAAAGCGAAGTGACTGGCGAAAAGCTTTGTCCTAAAAAAATCCATAAAAATCAATCGTTGACAGTAGTCCCTGGCCAATGGCTGACCATTGGCTGGCCAATGGCCAGTGTCCAACCTCAGACTTGATTCAGCACCATCTGTCTGCTGTAATGTAATTAAATTCAGCCGGTGCGTGGTTGAATGGTGGATGACAGGCCCATTACTGTGATGACGGGGTCGGACTGACGAGCGGCCGGAAAAAGTCGGCCGTGCCACTGTCACGCGCTGCTTCACAGCTGCCTGGCGGTGCTTAGAGACCCAGCATAACCAAACAGCTCGGCCACGGTCACACGGAGGCACCGGTGTGCGCCGTGTAGTCGTGCAGTGCTCCCCTGGGTGTGAGTGTGACTGTCTGTCAGTTGGAGGTTATATGCTATGATTGATTGCTCCTCATTTGAACACAGTTCTGGATGTATTGGGTAAAATCACAAATTAACATTTCTTCAGCATGTTTCCTTAGAAACTATTGATTAACATCCGGGTCTTTGTTAAAACTAACTGTTTCGTGTAAGCAGTAAAGTTATCGTAAGCATTGCAGAAACGTTCGCTTAAAAATCACCTCCCAATCCCGAGTAAAGACCTTGGTCGAGTCGGCTGAAATATTGAGGGAAAGGTACATGGTAGATCGAAGGGTTACGGCGGTGGTGACCTTTTCCTGTCACTGATCGCATCTCATTGATCGACTGATTTATGCATGCTGCATTCGCTGCCCTGTGACCTTACAGTCACTTGGGCTGGAAGGGAAGGGTTTTCTTTTGAGTGGGGCGAGCTACGCATAATGCACGGTGGAATTTGTCAATGCAGAACAAAATCGTGTGTTATGTATGCAGAGAAACATCTTACATCAATGCAACATTTTTACCGGTGTCAACGTTTCTAGTCCAGTGTAATTAATGGACTTCTTCCTAGCTTTTCCATTTTATTTTCTAGGTTTAGCTTCAATATTGTATGCCACCATGAAGATAAGCCCTGTTTTCACATGTGCACGTAACCTCAGTTGTCACAGTGCTCATTGTCAACCATCATGTTGTTGAAGACCTACTAGCAGGGCCTCAGATAACATGTTAACTGGGGGGGGGGGGAATTGCCCCCCCCCCCCCCAATGGAGGGACCCCCCCCCCCCCCAGCGGAACCAATTTGCCCCCTCCCACAGTGAAACTGAGTTAATTGAACACGAGCGGGCACTAGGATACTATATATGATGCATCACTAGCCTTACAAAAACAAATCCTTCAGTCACCCGACGCTTTTTTTACTGTACTGCATGGCCTAGGATAGCATGTTGTTTTTTGTTGGGGGGGGGGTGCCCCGCAGTGACTGCTGGCTCCCTCCACAGTGACCAAATTTTGCCCCCTAGTGGGAGCAAAACAACACGATAACATACGATTGTACGGTCTGTAAAGTATATAAAAGCGTCACTGAAGCATGCTTTCAACTTAAACCAATACAGCACTGTTTATAGCTACCTAGCGTCGTAGCTTTGAGATCTTGAGGACGGATACCCGCCCCTCGTCGCGTCGGTTCGAAATTGGCGTGGACCACAGGTGTCGATTTATGTACGTTCGGGGTGGCCATCTGCCTCAATATTTTGAGTTTGGTCCCCCAAAGATGCTTTTGGCTCCCTCAATGTTTTCTGGCCAATGGCGGCTCCAAGGGAGTCAAGGTCAAAGCACCTAAACCGCCTGAAATCAGCAAAAAATTACGTATTTTCTCATTAAAAAGCCAAGAAACCTTTACGAAAGAAAGTTGATTTATCACCCATTCATCCATAAAGAAGCAAACTCCGATGAGTTTGCTTTATTGTTTGATACTTTTTGTGGATTTCGCCGCCCAAAAACTTCTTTGCCGTTTTGGGTTCTCCCTTGTGTCTGGCCTTACATCAGGCATTTTACACATATACCATGGTTTCAGCAACGGTGATCCGTGGAAAACCAAGCTTCTGATGAATTCGTTGGTTCTAGGAACATAGACTACCCAAAACCACCTTCATCACATCACACGACAAAACCGGGGGAATATCGGCGAAGCGATATTTTTTCCTTCGTAAAGTTTTAGCTGTTTGTCTCCTCTGGGGTGGCCCTCGGCCCCTACAGCCATATTTCGATTGAATAACTGATTTCACCGCATATCCGACGAATAAGTTTAGGGCTGTGTGCCAGCATTTGGCAAACACGACCGATGATGAATGGGTCTATCGAAAACATGCCGACGTTGAGCCGATATCAGCCCGATGCTTGGAAGGACGACGGCCCGAGTTTCATGTATTTCGTTTCGAAAGCAATATGCCACGTTTACGTGGTATGGGCAGCATTTGAAAGTTTTAAAAAAAACGTTCAAAACGAATAACAATTATTTAAGTTATTAACGTCTAACCGTAATATGTGGGATGATATGTACAGTAATCAGCAATCAACGGCAACAACCAGGTAACAACTATTCTTAATTTTGGTGCCTCGTTTTCCATTCCAAGGGATACCATTTTCCATTGCAAGGCATATCCATTGCAATGGTTGGATCTGCACTGATTAATACGATAATTTGATGAGGAGTTACTAATTGCAGGTCAGCTATTTTACTAATTAAATAGTTTTTTGTCGAAAATGAAACGCCTCACAAAATGTTTAACTAATGTGCTTGTTTTATTGTGTAAGGGATATGATGGCTCTAATTGAGCCCATGGCCCATTGGCGCATCCAGAACGTCCAAAAACGTCGTTTTGAAGAACTGTCTCAAAACTCGCCCGACTTTGTGTGCTTTTGCAAACAAAGTCGTGTCGTGCCGAGCCGAGGGTGGGGCGTTTTAGTGGAAGGTTGGGTTGGGACGCCCCCTATTTTTGTTTTGTCTCGAGAATTGGTGGCGTGCAGCACCACCGTTTCTGGCACATCTGTTTCGGCATGAATTGCGCACCTTAAGTAAATATGCCATTATCACGCTTAAAATGTATCAGTACCTATTCATATGTACGCTTAATCAGGGACGTAGCAAGGCGGGGGACACGGCCATAGCCCCCCCCCCCCCCCCCTGAGCAAACCAATTTATACTAGGTAAAATGTGATTTTGATTACGACAACCCACCCCCGGTCAACAACATTTGGCTGAGGAGCGAAATATGATTCTACCACTGACGTGCCCCCCCCCCCCTGATACAAATCCTGGCTACGTGCCTGCGCTTAACCATGCGCCTTAGCAGCATGTTTTTTTTCTTCTCGAATTGCCCCCCCCCCCCCCCAGTGATAATTCCTTAGCCGAGGCCCTGTCTACTAGGAACCATTTTTTCTTCATTTTTCTCCCGTCATCACGCTGCTTTTTCTTTCTTTTTTAAGCTATTCCGCTACCAGTGAATTAGTGATTCATTTCACGTCTCGTACCAAAACCTGGCAGCTTTCAACAAAGTTGGTAAAATGTCATGATACAATTTTGACCTGAGGCTGTGAGTGTTTTTCATAAGATGTTAAAGGGAATGGTCGACCTTAACAAGGGGTTTTGAACCGAGATAGCATAATTGTAGCTGGGATATATAAATCATATGATCCACGGTTTGTTTTTCCCAAAACTCTACCTCAACGGCTCTAGAACAGATTTTCGAACGCACCGCCGAGGTTTATACCAGATGAGATGTTTATAGCAGATTGACGGTGACGTCATAGCATTGTAGCCAAGATTTTCTGTTAAAGTCAACCGACCTTGGCTCTATTTCGCCAAACTTTGGGGCCTTGGCGACTGCCGGCTGCGTAATTTGGAATGTAATATTGCGATCAGTCAAGACCCCGATAAAGCAAGCAGGGAACTGCGGTGCGTTACCAAAAACCAGCGATTTGATGATCACCATGGACCAGTTGTCTACGAGATGTTTACGAGTTGTCTACGAGTTGTCTGGGGGCTCTGGGGGGGGGGGGGGGGGGGGGCGAATGCGAGCGGAGCGTTCTAAACGTGGGTCCCTGTGACCGTAATTGCTGTAATGGTTGGGTCAGGTTCGATTATGTTATTACAATATTGTTTCCTGCCACACCCTGGTCCATGCGATCGTCAAATCGATTTTTTTTTTGGTAATGCACCACAGTTTCCTACTCGCTCTTTCAGGATCTTCACTGATCGCAATATTACATTCCAATATACGCGAACCGGCGCACATGAACGCACTGTTTCCCTAATTCGATTCACCATAAACTCGGGAGGTGTGACGCGTTTGTGACTTACATCTGAAAATTACGTAATGTTGTATAATATTGTATTTCATCAAAATATCCACACTTCCCGGGTTTTATGACAAATTAATAGCAGAATCGTTATCTGCGTACTCTGTTTAGTCATTTTATAGCATTCGCTCGAATCTACCAAGGTCGACTATTCCCTTTAAGGGGACATTGCCACCTCGCAGGCCAATATGGAGTTTTTGGTGTCTATCGGTTGATTAAAGGGACATTGCCACCTCGCAGGCCAATATGGAGTGTTTGGTGTGTCTCGGTTGATTAAAGGGACATTGCCACCTCGCAGGCCAATATGGAGTGTTTGGTGTCTATCGGTTGATTAAAGGGACATTGCCACCTCGCAGGCCAATATGGAGTTTTTGGTGTGTCTCGGTTGATTAAAGGGACATTGCCACCTCGCAGGCCAATATGGAGTGTTTGGTGTGTCTCGGTTGATTAAAGGGACATTGCCACCTCGCAGGCCAATATGGAGTTTTTGGTGTCTATCGGTTGATTAAAGGGACATTGCCACCTCGCAGGCCAATATGGAGTTTTTGGTGTCTATCGGTTGATTAAAGGGACATTGCCACCTCGCAGGCCAATATGGAGTGTTTGGTGTGTCTCGGTTGATTAAAGGGACATTGCCACCTCGCAGGCCAATATGGAGTGTTTGGTGTGTCTCGGTTGATTAAAGGGACATTGCCACCTCGCAGGCCAATATGGAGTGTTTGGTGTCTATCGGTTGATTAAAGGGACATTGCCACCTCGCAGGCCAATATGGAGTTTTTGGTGTGTCTCGGTTGATTAAAGGGACATTGCCACCTCGCAGGCCAATATGGAGTGTTTGGTGTCTATCGGTTGATTAAAGGGACATTGCCACCTCGCAGGCCAATATGGAGTTTTTGGTGTGTCTCGGTTGATTAAAGGGACATTGCCACCTCGCAGGCCAATATGGAGTTTTTGGTGTGTCTCGGTTGATTAAAGGGACATTGCCACCTCGCAGGCCAATATGGAGTGTTTGGTGTCTATCGGTTGATTAAAGGGACATTGCCACCTCGCAGGCCAATATGGAGTTTTTGGTGTGTCTCGGTTGATTAAAGGGACATTGCCACCTCGCAGGCCAATATGGAGTTTTTGGTGTGTCTCGGTTGATTAAAGGGACATTGCCACCTCGCAGGCCAATATGGAGTGTTTGGTGTGTCTCGGTTGATTAAAGGGACATTGCCACCTCGCAGGCCAATATGGAGTGTTTGGTGTGTCTCGGTTGATTAAAGGGACATTGCCACCTCGCAGGCCAATATGGAGTATTTGGTGTGTCTCGGTTGATTAAAGGGACATTGCCACCTCGCAGGCCAATATGGAGTTTTTGGTGTGTCTCGGTTGATTAAAGGGACATTGCCACCTCGCAGGCCAATATGGAGTGTTTGGTGTGTCTCGGTTGATTAAAGGGACATTGCCACCTCGCAGGCCAATATGGAGTTTTTGGTGTGTCTCGGTTGATTAAAGGGACATTGCCACCTCGCAGGCCAATATGGAGTTTTTGGTGTGTCTCGGTTGATTAAAGGGACATTGCCACCTCGCAGGCCAATATGGAGTTTTTGGTGTGTCTCGGTTGATTAAAGGGACATTGCCACCTCGCAGGCCAATATGGAGTGTTTGGTGTGTCTCGGTTGATTAAAGGGACATTGCCACCTCGCAGGCCAATATGGAGTGTTTGGTGTGTCTCGGTTGATTAAAGGGACATTGCCACCTCGCAGGCCAATATGGAGTGTTTGGTGTGTCTCGGTTGATTAAAGGGACATTGCCACCTCGCAGGCCAATATGGAGTGTTTGGTGTGTCTCGGTTGATTAAAGGGACATTGCCACCTCGCAGGCCAATATGGAGTGTTTGGTGTGTCTCGGTTGATTAAAGGGACATTGCCACCTCGCAGGCCAATATGGAGTTTTTGGTGTGTCTCGGTTGATTAAAGGGACATTGCCACCTCGCAGGCCAATATGGAGTGTTTGGTGTGTCTCGGTTGATTAAAGGGACATTGCCACCTCGCAGGCCAATATGGAGTGTTTGGTGTGTCTCGGTTGATTAAAGGGACATTGCCACCTCGCAGGCCAATATGGAGTGTTTGGTGTGTCTCGGTTGATTAAAGGGACATTGCCACCTCGCAGGCCAATATGGAGTGTTTGGTGTGTCTCGGTTGATTAAAGGGACATTGCCACCTCGCAGGCCAATATGGAGTGTTTGGTGTCTATCGGTTGATTAAAGGGACATTGCCACCTCGCAGGCCAATATGGAGTGTTTGGTGTGTCTCGGTTGATTAAAGGGACATTGCCACCTCGCAGGCCAATATGGAGTTTTTGGTGTCTATCGGTTGATTAAAGGGACATTGCCACCTCGCAGGCCAATATGGAGTGTTTGGTGTGTCTCGGTTGATTAAAGGGACATTGCCACCTCGCAGGCCAATATGGAGTTTTTGGTGTCTATCGGTTGATTAAAGGGACATTGCCACCTCGCAGGCCAATATGGAGTGTTTGGTGTGTCTCGGTTGATTAAAGGGACATTGCCACCTCGCAGGCCAATATGGAGTTTTTGGTGTGTCTCGGTTGATTAAGCGTGCCCGATTTCACCTGCAAAATTTGGTTCCCGAAACTCCCCCCATTAGGTCAAAAAATACATTTCCACCAGACTGGTTATTGATTCGACTCGGATTGAATCGATTGTAATCGTTCAATCAAAATCACTTGAATCAAAGAAGAATCGATTCACTGCCGGATTTTTTTATTCATGAATCATGATTGAATCAAAACCCGCATAGAAACAAGGCTGATTGAATAAAAAAGACTGTGCAATGCTATTTCAATGGTGAGTCAAACGTGAATTGATCAAAACATGTTTTGATTCTTTGAATCGGAAAGAATAATTTCTCAAAATGGTTATCCATGAATCAAACGGGGACTGAATGATTCATATTTCAAAATGAATCGTCATTGAATCCTTCCAAATAAAAGGTGAATCAATAACCAGTCTGATTTGCACCACTCATGATTGACACACATTCGTAAAATTGGAGTCGCCTCATCACTATTTAGAATCACTTCTTTGCGGATTATGATTTGCTTTTGAATATTGCAAACTCAACATCACCATTCCGTCAGTGCACTTTAAAATGAAAATGCGTATAGAGTTAATTATATTGTCAACAACCATAGCCTCTTTCATAATAAAACATCAATAAAACAGCAAGAATGGCTATGGATCGACTTTGGGGCCGTAGGAGATTTGTGACCAACACCTTATACCACAGATATACTTTTCAAGGTCAAGTCTCGGCGAATTCGGACGCTTCGGCTTTGGGCGGGCGCCAATTTCACATCCAAACTGGATGAGAGCGGCCATCATGAATCTAGTACTGAGCACAGCTGGGACCAACGTTTTGGAGTCAGAAATAAATAATAACAAAATTGCCGATACCCTGCTTTAGGTGCTGCAGGAGCAAGTTTGAGCTTGAGCATACACGATTGTTGCTCCCCACCATTTATTTAAGTTGCTTTTTAGAAATCCTCCAGAGGTGGCAATATCCGTTTAACCGGCGGCATCGGTTGACGAGGCAGGGTCGATCGATGTTTCATGCTGTGCCATCGCTGAACCACTGAAACTGGCACCAATGAGAGGATCTGACCAACCCAGTTCACCAAAACCGGAACCATTGAAACCACTGTCGCTGAAGCCGAAACCCCCGGTGCCGGTGAAATACTAATTGACTGATGCCAGCGTGAGGTCAACATCGAACATTTCTGGGAGCTCGCAAATTGGCAACCACACTTTCCTGCAGCGTCCAAGTCAGCTGTGGCTTTCCGTCTGTCACTGCTGCCAGCCGCCCCCGCGTCACTGCCATCCGCCCACTGCCCGCCGGCGGCGCGTGCCAGCCGTGACGCACGCGTGACAAATCAGGCGCAGACCGGCTGGCGGCGGCGCGGCGCGTCGTCGGACCGTGGCCGGCGCCGACAGCCCCGGACGACAACAGTCGACACAACGCCAACTGGCCCCCGGCCGGGCGGCGGGGGCGGCGGCGGGGGCGGCAGCGGGGGCGGCGACGGGGGCGGCGGATTTTTAGCGCGGCAGTCGTGTCGTCCAGCCAAGGCCGTCGCCGCGTCGCCCCGTCGTTCGCCATCCGCCCGGTTATCGCGAGGCTAAATAGCCGACATTCGTCGATTGCGGCGATGATAGATGACGACCGGCTGGCGGCGCCGTAAGGGCGAGGTTCGCGGCGGTGGCGGGCAGCCGGTCGCCCGTCGTGCCGTTGCGACACGAGTGCGGGTGAAAGCCTCGCCGCCTGCGATTGGGAAGTGACTGACCGCCGCCCCCGCCGCCGCCGCCACCGCTACCACCGCCGCCGCCACCGCTACCACCGCCGCCGCCACCGCCGCCGCCGCCACCGCCGCCGCCACCGCCACCACCGCCACCGCCACCGCCGCCACCACCGCCGCCACCGCCGCCACCGCCGCCACCGCCGCCGCCGCCACCACCGCCGCCGCCACCGCCACCACCGCCGCCGCAACCACCACCGCCACCGCCGCCACCGCCGCCGCCACCGCTACCACCGCCGCCGCCACCGCCGCCGCCGCCACCGCCGCCGCCACCACCGCCACCGCCACCGCCGCCACCACCGCCGCCACCGCCGCCACCGCCGCCGCCACCGCCGCCGCCACCACCACCGCCGCCGCCACCGCCACCACCGCCGCCGCAACCACCACCGCCACCGCCGCCACCGCCACCGCCACCGCCGCCTCCGCCACCACCGCCGCCTCCGCCACCACCGCCGCCGCCACCGCCACCACCGCCGCCGCAACCACCACCGCCACCGCCGCCACCGCCGCCGCCACCGCTACCGCCGCCGCCACCACCGCCGCCGCCACCGCCGACGCCGCCGCCACCGCCGTGAGCCGTGACACACGCACGTGACACCATCATCAGAGTCGCCCGGAGAGGACAGCGACCCCGGCACCGCGCACCCCGTGCTCCTGGATTCAGGATGGCCGGCTGAGCTGAGGGTTCGAATGAGCAGGACTGAGAACTTCAGAGAGGATTGGGAACCTTCAAAGAGGATTGGGAACCTTCAAATCCTTGCTTTAAGGGAATATTGCCACCTCGCAGGCCAATATGGAGTTTTTGGTGTGTATCGGTAGATTAAGCGTGTCCGATTTCACCTGCAAAATTTGGTTCCCGAAACTCCCCCCATTAGAACAAAAAATAAATTTGCACTAGAAACACTTTGATTGACACACATTCGTAAAATTGGAATCGCCTCATCACTATTTAGAATCACTTCTTTGCGTACTATGATTTGCTTTTGAATATTGCAAACTCAACATCACCATTCCGTTAGTGCACTTTAAAATTAAAATGCGTTTACAGTTAATTATATTTTCAACAACCATAGCCTCTTTCATAATAAAATATGAATAAAACAGCAAGAATGGCTATGGCTCGACTTTGGGGCCGTAGGAGATTTGTGACCAATACCTTATAACACAGATAAACTGTCCAATGTCAGGTCTCGGCGAATTCGGACGCTTTGGCTTTGGGCGGGCGCCAATTTCACAGCCAAACTGGATGAGAGCGGCCATCACGAATCCAGTACCGAGCACAGCTGGGACCAACGCTTTGGAGTCAGAAAAAAAGGAAAATTGCCGATACCCTGCTTTAGGTGCTGCAGGAGCAAGTTTGAGCTTGAGCATACACGATTGTTGATCCCCACCATTCATTTAAGTTGCTTTTTAGAAATCCTCCGGAGGTGGCAATATCCCTTTTAGTTTGATATGCTCTGTTGGAAACATCTACACGGTTGATGTATTTAATTTGATATTGTCCAATGAATGTGCCTGTCCGTACCGACAGTTTAATCCTTACCAACATATTAGGTCATGACGGACTAATTTCGGTATGTTTATATCATCGCACTCCTCTGAAATCCTGCTGGACTTTCGTAGCTAACATTCCTAAGATTTCATGCATCCATTCCATGCGTGAATGTTATCAAATTGTTAGGTTTAATTTGTTGGCGATCTAATATATTTGATCCGAACCTATTCGAATGAAATACAATGAATACGAGTTGCGAAGCTCCGAGCCACGAGACGGGTGCAGTCTTGGCGAGGCTGTTGCCGGCACTGGTCTCCTGAACTGACAGCTGACAAGCGTGGACATGGGCGTCGCCACCTTCTGAAAGGGGGGGGGGGGACGGCGGCATTAAGTCGATTATTTCCATGCAACGCCCATAGACGTAATGTTAAAATCTGAAAATGTTAGGGGAACGTGTCCCCCCCCCGCCTCCGACGCCCATGAGCGTGGACCACCCAGTGCTTGACCATTACTAGGCTATGTATTCAGTGTATTATTACCGAGCGGGCGCGAAGCGACCGTGGGGTTTCTCGTCAACTTACTAGACAAATTTACATTTGACCCGGCCCGACCCGGTCCGACTCGGCCATACACTCTTTTCGGAAGCTAATAACTTTGCAACCACTGCTCCGATTGAGATCGGGTTTTCACCATTGGATAGGACCATCAAATCAATTTGGTTTGTTTTATGTGGTGCGTTCTGATATGGGTAGTACCACAGCGCGTGGCACGCGCAAAAGTGGGCAGGTCAAATCACCGATTTTAGGGGAAAATCGCGCCTAATGATTCAATCGCTTCATCAAACTGGACCACATTTGGCGTACGCTAAGAGCCAATGATGCCCCATATGTTACATGCCTAATTTAAACTTAAGGCTTGAGCGCACGTGAGCACGTAGAAGAAATAAGGGTGTCGGGTTACACCCCTATGATGTATCTCAGAAACTACTAGGCTGATTATGGCGAAATTCGGTGTGCTGCTCCCGACTGACATCCTAACAATATTGCACATGATGCATCGGAAGTTGCATGGCACGTGCGCACGTGCGGACCCCTTTTTATATCTTCGAAACTACTGGACCTATTTAGCTGCAATTTTTCATGTAGGTTAGGCACTGGCGGATCCAGGGGGGGGGGGGGGGGCAATCCGGCCATGGCCCCCCCCCCCCAAAAGCCTGGAAGGGGGGGGGGGGGCAATATGTCTTTTGCCCCCCCCCCCAAACAAAATACAAAATATATATAAATAACTGTAATATGAGCCTCAACGCATATAAAAAACAATACAATTCCGTGTTCTGTGAAATTTTAAGAAAAAAAATGAACACGTTCATAAATAATGATTTCGTCGTCGACGAAGGAATAACTAGACCCACGACCAAGGGCGGATCCAGGGGGGGGGGCGAACGGGGCCATGCCCCCCCCCCCCCCCAAGCCTGTTTAACCCTATTTGTAACAGGCTCCTGGCTACCCCTATTTGTAACAGGGGGGGGGGGGCGGATTCCGCCCCCCCGGAGATCTCGAAATCTACCCGTCCGATTTTCAAAAATGAAACGGCGTTTGGTTCCCCTCAACACGATCTACATTTCCAAATAATAAAAAAAAATATAAATTTTTGATAGGGGGGCAACAGGGGGGCAAAAACCACAAATTTTAGTGGTATTTTTGATCCAACATAGCGTTCATGTTTATAGACCGATTTTAACACAATTAATAAGAATCGATAGAGATTGAATTGGAAATTGATATATGATAGTGGCGTTTGAAAATTCAAAAATCATAGGCGTGTGCAGGTCACTCAATATGGGGGTGAAGTAAATGCGTAATAAAACATTTTTATGTGTTTTTTAAAGAAATGAAATGGTATGTGATTGTGTGACATTAGGCAAAACAGTTAAAAATCATATTTTTTGCCATAGGCTGTACCAGGTTAGTGAAAAGGGGGGTAAAATTGGAAAAAATATTAACCGCAGACAAGTTGCTACTCAGCACTATAAATATGTTACTGATCGTAGATATTTCCTTTTTGCATGTTGTACTTCATAATAGGCGTATCCAGGATCCAAACTGGGGCGGCTCAATACCTTTTGATAAGTATATTATCCGCTATTATGATACTAACTAGTCAACAGTGACTATTTCACTTACAACTTCAATTAACATTGCTTAGCCCCCCTTTTACCCTACCTGGACTCGCCTATTATCTTATAATCGTTCGTAGAGTAGCCTGTGGTGCGTGTTTCATCCGAAAACTACAGTATGTTATGTCATTGTACGCCCATGCCTCTTAGTTTCCTTGCAATAATATGACCCCCTTTCTTCCATTCCTGAGCGCGCCTCTGCAAAAAATGACTTTATTCCCTTTCCTGGCCTCATATGTGCATATATAATTATAAGCTAACCGTCTATTACGCCGTTATCGCTGGCATATCGTCATCACCAAGCCAGTCACCCCCTTTTCATGTGCCTGAACACGCCCCTGAAACTCTATATGTAATAAATTATGCAAATAATGGAAGCAGAAGTAACCTTTTACATCTTGATAACTATAAATGCCCCTTACATTGCTCTATTTGCTTTCCGCCAAGCATTGAATACTTCCTGGAAACCCCCCCCCCCCTTTTCAAGCCCCTGAAACCGCCTCTGCCATGAAATTTTAATGATATTTCATTAAAATCAACTAATTTGCACTTGTTGCAATCACCGTGAACCGATGTAACTCCTTCATACCTGAGGCAGTTACGAAGAAACCGTGAAGATCGCATTTCCGTATTATCGCCAAATATCGCCTCCGAACCCACCCAAAACTGTACCCTGGAACCACCTCTGTTCAGGTTAAGAACTCAAAATTTTGACTCCAAATGCGGTATTCAATTCTATGAAAAGTCCCAAAATTTCATGGGCCTGCTCCCAGCCGTTCTGGAGATATCTGCGAAAAACATGAGGGGGGGGCGGAATCCGCCCCCCCCCCCCCCCCTGTTACAAATAGGGTTAAGGGGGGGCCAAACTATGTTTTGGCCCCCCCAAGACGTGAAATTTAATGCATGCTATATTTGCGTTTTTAGAACGGTACTGGGTATCCCAAAATTGCAGCAGTCAAAATCAAGCTAGCCTCAGTCAAAAACTGAAAAATTTCGCGCCGCTTCGCGGCATGACACAAGTTTCGCAATTGCATATACAAATTTAGAAAAATTAATTCCATTAAGTGTCTTGCAGAGGCTCTCCTTGGCGGTAATTGCTGGCCCCAGGGCCAACTCTCTTCATAAAATATTATCTTTAAAGCGGGCTACATGTTTAGCTTGTCTGCCGAGTTCTGAAAAAGGCGACGCGAACGCAAAGACGCGGACTTCGGCAACCGGAAGCTGTTCCAGCGGTGCCCTACTTGTTGGCCCGAAGAGCTAATAGTGGGGACCAGGCCAGGACTATCTCCCCAAGCCATCTCCCCCAGGCTCCTCCAGATCCACAGGAACCATTTATGCGCGGAAATGTCGGTCTGCCTCTTGCTACTTTGAAGCCATTTGCACCGTTACCAGTTGTTTGTTACAGTTCGGTACATAGGTATGTATACAGACTACAGTTATTATTATCATATGTACTATTGAGCGCAGACTGCCACCGGCCATCGTGATTTACTATCCGAGGCTAATGTATATGAAAAACTACCTTCATTTCAACATTTTGCATCATACCGAGATGTGCAACCAGGAAAAGGGGTTACCTGAGGCTTGGCTCCACTCACGGTCTGGTTCCAATATTAAAAATGCGTTTTCCACGACCTAAAATTAAAATGTCCACGCCGCTTCGCGGCGTCACATCAGTGGCCATCGTCATAACGAAGCCATCGTCATCGTCTTCGTTTCGTCGTAACGCTGAAATGAATGAATAACATTTTTAGCTTATTATCCTCTACAAGGCTAAGAAGCTAAAAATGCCTATGTTTCTGGGTTTTATCAGGCAAACCCGAGCAAAAAAAAAAATCGCGCCGCTTCGCGGCGCTAAATAACAAGTACCTACTATAACATGCAAATCCACATTAGAAATGTTGCAAAGGCTTAAATACACGCATAACAAATTGGGGTACATTTTTGTTGTCGTCATTTCAGCCGACCTCCCCACTCAAAAATTATCGGCGACGCCCCTGGATACAGCTGACAATTGACATAGTTTTTATCAGTGTAAGGCAATGTCGGAACAATACAAACTGCAAGCTGACATCTTTCCTTTTTCGATATCCCAAAAGGTCGAAAACCTAAAAAAAATGGGGGAAAAAATAGAAATCGTGTGGTTGCAAAATAAAGTGGCCCAAATCCGGGAAGAAATTCGAAATTGGGGGTAGGTAAGGTCCGCTAAAAAAACGGTTTGGCCCCCCAAAAAACGGCCGGCTGGATCCGCCCTTGAGGTTAGGCAGGGGCGTAGGAACTATGTTCAAGTTGGGGGGGGGGGGGGGGCAGGAGGCATTCTGATGTCGATTATTTCCATGCAACGCCCATAGGCGTTATGTTAAAATCCCAAATGTTGGGGGGAGGCTGCCCCCCCTGCCCCCCTGTGCCTACGCCTATGAGGTTAGGGCATGACTATTAGCTGCTTTAGACGTGCCGAGGCATACACCAATATGCACGTGCGCACGTGCGCAACTGTATTTCAGATCTCGGAAACTAATGGACCTATCGAGGTAAAATTTTGCATACATGCTTATGAAGGGCTGTTAGGAGGTTTGCGCTTGGCAGAACTTTTAAGTCACTATGT
This sequence comes from Chirona hameri, assembly GCA_036785665.1. Classification (NCBI taxonomy): domain Eukaryota; kingdom Metazoa; phylum Arthropoda; class Thecostraca; order Balanomorpha; family Balanidae; genus Chirona; species Chirona hameri. Next base: position 16,321 of record JAXIVJ010017371.1, read on the forward strand.
ACGTGTTCACTGCGCACGTGCGGACCATTATTTGCTATCTCTGAAACTACCTGCCCGATTCAGCTGAACGTTCCTATGCATACTAGAGTATAGCCACGGTAAAACTATTGAACGTTTTACTCATCATTGGGACACAGTCAATGCGCACGTAAGCTCCCGTACCGTTTCATATTTCAAACCTGTTTTAGCTTTACCAGAGCGCGCCCGCTCGGTCATCGCCCAGAAAGGCGTTTTACTGGTATACAATGCGTATGTTGTGCTTGACTTTGAGTTTTGATAAAGACTGACGATGTCGATCGACTGATGCAACATTCGGCCTTCGTCAGTGGTTGCTCAGCAAACGTATCTGTTTTGTTTGTCGTCCATTCATGTATTAAAAACATTAACTTTTCTTTCTTTATCGTAACCCGAACACCGCCTCCACCTCAGGGATTGCATGTTAGTATTCAGGCATTCCTCAACTGAAGCCTTCAATCAACTACAGTCTGTAGCTTGTTTTCCCTAATTTGCACCGAATGAAGACATACAAAACAATATTAAACCGTATCTATGGGTCACTGGAGGCGCTAAGGGGTCAAAGGGGCCAGTCCTAGAAAAAGTATGAAATCGGGTGAAAATTTACACATTTCTTAATTTAAAAGAAAATTTGAACAATCTTACTAAGGAATGTTTGTTCGGAGACAGCTATTAATCCATAAGGTAGAAAAATGCGATGTTTTTGTTTATAAATTATGTCAAGAGTTCTTGGGATTTGTTCCCTCAAGCCATTGTTTCCTGCTCTGGATCCGCCCTTGGTATGGGTTGAGTTTAAGCCCGGATAACACGGCTCCCGACTCTTGTCCGACATCTCCCGACTGGGACGTGTTTAAAAACAGGCAAGGATTTATCTCAACATTAAATTGACATTGATTTGTGTTATAAATGCTACCAAGTAATTCCTGACACTGGTAGACAAACACGTTATCTCTAGCTTGCCAACTCCCGTCACTTAGTAACTGATTAAAGAGCGCCAACAACAATCGTCCGAACACCGAGAAATTCCCAGTCGTGCCGCTACGGCGAATAACGGACCACATTCAGCGGTTACCAAGGCAACACTGCTGTCGACACCACAAAGTCCAAGCTTTATTGCTCCACCTGATGAGGCCGTGTCTCAATCATTCCATAGCACCAGGCGCGTAACCACCACTGGGGTCACTGGGGATCAGTCCCCAGTAACATTTTCGGATTTTAACATTACGCCTATGGGCATTACATGGAAAGAATCGACTTCAAAGTGCCTCCGTCCCCACCTACTTTCGGAAGGTGGTTACGCCGATGCATAGCACGGCAGGCCGTGTCTCAATCACGGCACCCGGCTCGATCTCGTCAGGCCGTGTCTCAATCACGGCACCCGGCTCGATCTCGTCAGGCCGTGTCTCAATCACGGCACCCGGCTCGATCTCGTCAGGCCGTGTCTCAATCACGGCACCCGGCTTGATCTCGTCAGGCCGATCCAGCAGCACTCAATCACGGCACCCGGCTCGATCTCGTCAGGCCGATCCAGCAGCACTCAATCACGGCACCCGGCTCGATCTCGTCAGGCCGTGTCTCAATCACGGCACCCGGCTCGATCTCGTCAGGCCGTGTCTCAATCACGGCACCCGGCTCGATCTCGTCAGGCCGTGTCTCAATCACGGCACCCGGCTCGATCTCGTCAGGCCGTGTCTCAATCACGGCACTCGGCTCGATCTCGTCAGGCCGTGTCTCAATCACGGCACCCGGCTCGATCTCGTCAGGCCGTGTCTCAATCACGGCATCCGGCTCGATCTCGTCAGGCCGTGTCTCAATCACGGCACCCGGCTCGATCTCGTCAGGCCGATCCAGCAGCAGGCGGTGGTCAGCGTGCCACCTGTTGCAGCTGGCGGTGGTCAGCGTGCCGCCTGTTGCAGCTGGCGGTGGTCAGCGTGCCACCTGTTGCAGCTGGCGGTGGTCAACGTGCCACCTGTTGCAGCTGGCGGTGGTCAGCGTGCCGCCTGTTGCAGCTGGCGGTGGTCAGCGTGCCACCTGTTGCAGCTGGCGGTGGTCGGCGTGCCGCCTGTTGCAGCTGGCGGTGGTCAGCGTGCCGCCTGTTGCAGCTGGCGGTGGTCAGCGTGCCGCCTGTTGCAGCTGGCGGTGGTCGGCGTGCCGCCTGTTGCAGCTGGCGGTGGTCAGCATGCCGCCTGTTGCAGCTGGCGGTGGTCAGCGTGCCGCCTGTTGCAGCTGGCGGTGGTCGGCGTGCCGCCTGTTGCAGCTGGCGGAGGTCAGCATGCCGCCTGTTGCAGCTGGCGGTGGTCAGCGTGCCGCCTGTTGCAGCTGGCGGTGGTCAGCGTGCCGCCTGTTGCGGCTGGCGGTGGACAGCTTGCCACCTGTTGCATGCTAACCAGTGTGATCGGCGAGTCACGAATCCGCCGTCCAGACCGGACAGCGCCGCGATCCGTCCGGGACACCGTCCACCGCCACCGGCTGCAGAACTGCCGCCGGTCACCGCGCCTGCCGAGCCGGGAGCCGGGAGGTCCTCTGTCATCACCCGGGAGTCTTCCTCCCCGTCAGCCGGGAGGTCCTCTGTCATCACCCGAGAGTCCTCCTCCCCGTCAGCCGCGAGGTCCTCTGCCATCACCCGAGAGTCCTTCTCCCCGTCAGCCGGAAGGTCCTCCCTGTCAGACGGGAGTCCTCCCCGTCAGCCGGGAGGCCCTCTGCCATCACCCGAGAGTCCTCCCAGTCAGCCGGAAGGCCCTCCCTGTCAGATGGGAGTCCTCCCCGTCAGCCGGAAGGTCCTCTGTCGCCAGCTGCTGTCCCCGTGGTGTGCCACCTGACTGCCGATCGTGCTGACGGCCCGGGATCGTGACTCCGACACGGTCCCGGCTCCGTCTGTCCCGCCGCCGCGGCCTTGTGTCCGGTGTGACCTCTCGCCGTCTCGCCACCCCACCCTCACCAGTCACCGGCCGTGGCTCCCACCTCCGTGTCGTGACCGTTCGGCTTTCAGCGGCGTAATTAAAGCCTTCCACGCGCCGTCCCTGGCTGTCCCTCTCCCGGCCCGCCCGGCCACCGCTGTGCGATTTAAATAGTCCTTGATTGGTCAGCGGCCGCAGAAGAGGCCGTTTTCTGTTGCAAACAAAGCGGGCGGTAGGTCGTTACCCGTGCATACTGCAGTGCGAAGTGAGGGCACTAATTGCTTTGCGCGGCGCGGCGCAGCAGCTGGCACTGATGTGTCGGCGATCTCTCTTCGAGAACGATTATGGCTGGATAAACCCGCAAACGCAAACAAATAAACCCGCAAACGCCGTCAGAAGTGCGAAATTAATCATGTATACGTAACTGATTGGATGCTTACGGAGCCCCGACAGTAGAATGATGAATATAATTATCAGGTACGTAGCCAGGATTTCGTCCAGGGGGAGGGGCGGCGCCTCGAAAGGGCCCCTTCCCGAGCGTTGAAAGGGCCCCCCTCCCAAGCTTTGAAAGGCTTCCCCCCAAAAAAAAACGGATGAAAAGGCACGTTACAAGGATGTAAAATGCAGAATGACAGGTATGGCATGGGCCATACCAGCTTTTAGGAGCTGGAGTTAGCAAACTGCCATATCAACTTTGGAACCAGCGACACCAATTTGAGCGGCGCGAAAATTTTGAGTCTTATGCCCTGGATATGCTTTCTCATCAATGCCTCGCATTGCGTATGGTGCGGACGGCCAGGGGCGTGGGGATTATTTTCAAGTTGGGGGGAGGGGGGGCGAGCTTTTTTTGGCAGATCTGAGGCAAAAATGATAGCTAAAAGGAGCGATACATTGTAGTCACCCGTATATATTGAAGCTAATAGGTTTGCCCTATTAAAAAGGTCGCTCATTTTGCCACAACATATCACTAGAAAATAACTGGTGGACATCATGCAGACAGTGCATATCGGCACTTGATATTTTTTTTTAAACGCACGGAACTGGAGTACAAGCTGGGTCAGAATTCAGAGCCAAGGTGCCGAACTTCCGAATATGATCATACCGTCGGGGTCTTGTATGCTTAGCATTGGTTATTTACCAATCGTGTGCGGGCGTTGCCCTCCCGTGTAGGACGCCACACCTCACCACAGCGCAACAGAACGCTCGCCCAGCCGCCACGCCAATTTATCGAACCACCACGACTCAACGAGAGGCAAACCAGACGAGCGTGTGTCACACACCCGGACAACAACACCGCATCAGACGGCGTTCCATCGGAGACGACGACGCGCGGAAAACTGTCACTGGAGCTGTTAAATGTTCAGTCCCTTCTTCCAAAATTACCGGACATTCGCACTGATGTTTCCCTTCGGTCTCCAGAAATGCTATGTTTTACTGAGACCAATCTGAAGTCAACGACGCCAGACCGATTTATTACAATTCCAGGGTATCGCCTTTTTCGGCTGGACAGAAAAACAGGACGTAAAAAATCTGGAGGAGGGGTCGCAATATTTGTGAAGGAACATTTATCCGCCAATATAATTAAATTGAAAACGACTGGATCAGACTCTCATGTAGAGGCGCTCTGGGTCAAGGTGAAAATTGACAAAAAGAAAGCAGCCACTTTGGCTTGTGTCTATCGACCACCTTCATCAAACCACGCTCAAATTCAAGCGGATTTCAACGATTTAGAGGAACAAATCCAAATAATTACGGCCTCTTCATCTCACCGTATCATTTTAGCGGGTGATCTGAATTCAGACCCTCAAACAAATCCAGCAGCAAATGAAAGGCTTCGGGAATTAGAAAGGTACGGGCTGAACTGTGTAGTACGCGAACCTACCTTTTATCGTGACCGTACGCGCTCATTACTTGATGTTGTGCTGATGTCTGATTCGTTGTGTAACGACCAATCACTAACAATGTGTTCTGTCCAAAAATGTGATTACGCGAGTCACCACCGTCGCGTATGTGTGGGAGTAACGGTGCCCCGAGCCAGACAAAGGGCGCAGTACAGGACGGGCCGGAGATGGCGAACATTCGATAATGGTGCGTTTTTGACTGATGTAAGGAACATTGGATGGCACTCTGTTGTAAAACAAAATGAAACATGTCAACAGCAGTGGAAGGCTTTTTCAAATACGCTTAACGAAATGTTAGACTTCCATGCTCCTATCAGAAAATTTAGAGTTCACAACCCCCGTCCCCCACCGGTTTCCAATGAAACCCTCAATCTGATGAAGCAGCGCAAACGATATAAAGAAACAAACGATCCAGCGTATCAGGAAATCAACACATCAACTAAACGGGCGATTCGCAAAGACTGTCGGGCAGATATAGCAAACCGCGTCCACAACTCAACATCCTCGTCATTGTTTCAGAAATTAAAATATGTAATTGCACCTAAACGTGGATACACAAAGCAACCGCAAAATTTAACACCAGATGACCTGAACGATTACTTTACAGCAGTAGGTACACACACTAGAGACGAGGTGGTTGCCGACTTCGACCGTCCGGGCCGAGAGAAGCTTTTTACTCGACTACCTAGGGTCAACGCTGGGTCAATGAGGCTCACACCAGTCACGTTGACTGAACTAAGGTGTGCTTTATTTTCACTACCCAACAAAGACTCTTCAATAGAAGGCGACGTCCCAATCCAAATTTTAAAACTGACATTTGATGCAATTGGACGCTACCTTTTACGTATCATTAACACTAGCTTTGTCTCTGAAACTGTGCCCTCTGCCTGGAAAAGGGCGACCGTCATTCCTCTATTTAAAAGAGACGATCCATCTAAAGCATCAAATTTTAGACCTATCACGAAAGTTCCTGGCATATGCAAAGTAGTAGAAAAGTTAGTACAAAAACAGTTGACAAGCTACCTCCAGAGCCAAAATCTATTGAGCGAAGATCAACATGGTTTCTTGCCGCAACATTCGACATGTACCGCCCTATTGACAATGACTGACGAAATTCTCAGGGGCATGGATCGATCCCAAATTTCCATATTGGTTCTCATTGATTTGAGTCGCTGCTTCGATGTTATTGATCACAAAACGCTCATTAATAAATTAGAATTGTTGCAAATTTCATCAGGCTGGTTTAAAAGCTACCTACACGGACACGTACAACGGGTTAAAGTAGGGGAAAGTTTTTCAAAGCCACTTCCTATCACAATTGGGACTTTCCAGGGTACTTGTCTCGGCCCATTACTGTACAACATTGCTAGCAACGATCTCGCATGCCACATTCCAGCTAAAATCAATGGCTTTAAGGTCACATCGGTGCGTTATGCCGATGACACACAGCTCGCTGTCACAGGCCCTCGAGATCAAATTGGGGAACTACAAAGGAGCATGGAAGAGTTGCTAGTAACGATGTCAACGTGGTTCCAACAACATGGCATGAAGGTTAATGCGGCAAAAACTGAATTTATTTTGTGTGGAGACAGGAGGCAGTTAAAGCGTATTGCGCAGCCCCCATTATTTTATTTTATGGGAGAGCAAATTCAATGTTCCAACAAAGTCAAAAATTTAGGAGTGGTGATGGATGAAACATTGTCATGGGAATATCATATAAAAAACATCACTGATCGCTGCTTTGGAATTTTGATCGGATTAAGCCATGTAAAGCATGCCTTGCCCGCTGAAGTGTTGCCGCGCATTGTCGATTGTCTGGTGCTATCACATGTGAGATACTGTGTACAAGTGTATGGCAGTGCCAGTGTGACGTCTCTTAAGAACATCCCAAAAATCTTAAATTTTGCCGCACGAGTCATATCAGGACGCAGGAAATACGACCACATCTCTGATGTATTGCGTGAATTAGGTTGGCTAAATGCGTTAGATTTAGTAAAATACTCTGACTTGTGCATGTTGCATAAGGTTATAACTAGAGCGAAAACCTTCGTCGTTGGCGTCGCGCATCCAGTTCAACTACGAAATACTGGAGCGTGATACCCGACAATCGAAACATCTAGCCTTGCCTCGACCTAGAAACAATCACGGAAAGCGCACATTCTTGTATAGGGCTAGCCATTCATACAATGCGCATATTTAATCTCAGTGTGTTCTGAATGCAGTGTCGCCCATTAGATTTTACACTTGCTCAATAATTGTACGATGTCGGCAAAACAGGGCAAACTGTTTTAGCTCACTTTTTACTGTTTTAGCTCACTCATTTTTATGTTCATGTATGGAAGACCGAAGAATAACCCTGTCGTGTGGAACGGTCTGTTTACGTTAATACATACATACAAGCACCGGTGGGATTTTTCGTCAACTTAGATGAATTTAAATTTGACCCTTGCCTACATGGCCAGGCCGGGCTGTACTATTCAGAAGCTTAGCACTTTGGCACTCTCTCCCAATTGCATTCGGGTCTCTGCCATTCGATAGTTCCATTAAATGTATTTATGTATTTTATGTATTCATGCATATCACCAACGGGCTCAGACACCCACTGACAGGTGAAGTCGTCAGGTAAAATTAAATATTTATATTTTGGTATGTTGCCTTCTGACATGGGTGGTAGCGTGACCAGGGGCGTAGCCAATGGGCCGTTCGCCAACCTTTTCTGTTCGCGAACGGCCCGATGGCCCCCTCAGACCTTGCAAGGGCCCTCTCAGACCAACCGAGGGCTTTCTCAGACCAGACTATGTCGGTCTCAGGACTGGGAAGGCCTTTTCAGACTGGCTGTGCTCTCTCAAGACTGGAAAGGGCCCTCTCAAACCGATATAGGGCCCTCAGAGGCCTAGTAGGGCCCCCCTCAGACCGGCTTAGGGCCCTCTGAGGCGTGGTAAGGGCCCTCTCAAACCAGCGAAGAGCCCTTTTAACCCGCGCAGCGCCGGGGTCTCCAGCCGATTGCGCGGCGCTGGGGGAGTAAATTTTACCCCCCCCCCCCGTATCTTCCGAACCAATAACTGCAGCGAAGCGCGCAAGGCGGCGATCTAAAGCTCTCAGTAAGAAGAATCTAACGCATACCCGAAATTCCTTAAATAAGGTCACACATCAGGTCAGGTCAAATGTAAAAATTGAGGTATTTGGGTTGTTTGGGTCATACTTTCCAGCGAAAGTCATGGCTTGCGACCATTATCTCACAAAGTGCTCTCAAATGTATAATGCATCTCCCACATAATCAAAGGTGAAATTGTAAGCAAACGTCAAGGTCAAGGTCAGTAGGGGTCACAAACGGTCACATGTCTACGAAAACCATGCGACACATGTTGTATGTGTTCTTTTACACGTAGATTTTGATAGAAGCAGCCATTTTCACAACCTGACCCCATATATAGTATAGGCCTCAGGTCAAGGTCAGGTCACAATAAGGACATAATTTGAAATTTATTAATCTAAATAAAAAGGCAAGTTTCTAGATAAAATTTGTCTCAGAAAAGCAGCGGTGGCAATTATGTGTCTGCATATAAAGACATAAAAGAAAAGTGCAACAAAGAGCCTCTTGGGCCCATCCGAGGTTGCACCCCACCCCCACCCCCCCCCCCCCCCCCCCTCCACCAGTCTCGCCCCTTCAAATCACCTTACTCTACCTGCATAAAAGAAGGCTAATCCCACGAGTATTTATGAACTAATCCCTTCTCTGTAAAGTATTTATCTAATCTAATTTTGAAGGAAGCAAGTGTCACTGCATCAGCGACATCCACTGGTAGCATATTCCAATGTCCTACAACCCTTCTACTGAAAAATGACTGTCGTAGCCTAGTCCTACTTTGTTTCACAATGAGTTTATGCTGATGACCTCTACCTCGATTTTCCCTATTGAACTCAAACATACCCTTTAAATATCCAGAATGCTGACTATTTACAAATTTGAAGACTTCAATTAGATCTCCTCTTAGCCTTCTATATCTAAGTGAAAACATACCCAATTTTTTTAATCTATCTTCATAAGGTAAACTACCAAGACAATTAACCATTTTTGTTGCCCTTTTTTGAACTCTTTCTAACAACCAGCAATCTTTCTCATATGTTGGAGACCAGGCTTGTACACAATACTCCAAATGTGGTCTAAAGTATGCACAATACAGTTTTGTTATTACCTTTTCACTCTTGTAGGAAACATTTCTGTTAATGGCCCCTAGCATTCTAAGTGCCTTTTTCCTAGCTTCTACAACCTGGTCTGACGCTGATAGTCTATTGTTTACCACGACACCTAAATCTCTTTCCTTTTCAATCTGCTCCATTTTCTGCCCACCCATTTCATACCTATGTTTACTGCTAACCCGTCCAGCGTGCATAATCTTACATTTACTCAAATTGAATTTCATCTGCCATGCTTCAGACCACTCAACTAGCTTGTCCAGATCTGATTGAAAAACATCCTGATCATGTTTTCCTCTAATAATCCTGACAACTTTTAGATCGTCTGCAAATTTCAAGACTTTGCTGTCTATACTGTTCTCAATTGCATTCACAAATATTATAAAAAGCAATGGGCCCAGAGACTGAGCCCTGTGGAACCCCACTGAGAACCTCCTTCCATTGTGATTGGCACCCATTCAATATAACCCTTTGCTGGCGTCCTGAAAGCCACGTTTCTATCCAATCCAGAATCTTGCCCCTGATCCCATGCATTTTAAGTTGCAACCCCAGTCTTGTATGGGGGACTTTCGTCAAATGCTTTACTGAAATCAAGAAAAGCTACATCTAGCTGTTTACCCTGATCAAAGCTATCTGTTGCAACATCCAAAAACTCCAGAAGATTAGTTAAACAAGAACGGCCCTTCCTAAAGCCATGCTGTGTATCCTTGATGAGTTCATTTTGCTCCAAGAATTCAACAATCTTATCTTTGATGATTGATTCAAGCACCTTGCAGACTAATGAGGTCAGACTAACCGGTCTATAGTTTTCCTCTTTACTTCTATCCTCCCTTTTTATGAATAGGAACAACATTTGCTCTTTTCCAATCAAGTGGAATTTTACTATCTGCGAGTGATTTAGAAAATATTATGGCTAATGGAACCGACAACTCCCTTTCACGATTCTCTTAAAAGTCTAGCATGGATTTCATCAGGGTCCTTGTCTGCCTTGTTAGGCCTTGACATTCTTGTAGATATTCTAG
>JAXIVJ010017372.1:0-26348 GCA_036785665.1 Chirona hameri
CAGCTCTTTGCTGTTCTGGCATAACAAAAAACGATTATTCACGCCAAAGCGTAGAACCTTTGCCAAGCCTGAGAGGGCCCCATGCCGACCTGAGATGGCCGTTTACCACTTTGAGAGGACCCTCAATCGATCTAAAAGGGCGCGTTTCTGGTCTGAAAGCTTTAAGTCGGCAAGAGAGGAACTATTCACATCCGCTTCTTTAAGAGGATCATCGATCGACCTGAGAGGGAAATCGTCCGGTCTAAGAGGCCCCTTGCCAGGTATGGAAAGACTAGCCTGTATGGTAGTCTAAGAGGGTCCTTACGAGGCCTGGGAAAGGAGTCTGGAGGACCTTTGCTATACCTGAGGATTCCCTAGGCTTATCCAAGAGGGCCGTTGTCAGGCCCGAGAGGGCCCTGTGCCAGTTTGAGATTCTGAGAGTCTCGGCCATTCTGAAAGCCATTGGTCGGTCGGAGGTTCGGCCAAAACTTTAGTTTGAGGCACCGTCCGACATAAGGCCAAAACTCGTGTGGCTTTATTTTTACGTTAAAGGGAAATAATGACCTTTTGATTTTGTTAGCAACAATTTATTTGGCTACCGTTATGGTATTAAAAGGATGTGATCTAAATTTAAGAATTATATAAAATTATTCCCTAATTCAAAGTTGGAAGTTTGGGAAAATTAATGATCGGTATGTTACTCCACTATTGGAAAGCGACACATTTGCGACGACGTTTTTGTATCAATCTATTCAACGTTGTTGAATGGGCACTTCGAAACAAATCGCCGACACCAAGTAGGTCGCCGTGGACGTGCATCGATGAGCTTCCGATTGAATTGCCAGTTGGTTTCAATGGTTGTTAATTGCAAAGGATGGGCGGGTATACAATCACATCAAGCAGAACGCAAAATAAATTTTCCACACCATTGCGTAAAAAAGCAAAACGGGAAAAGCCCGAAGTTGGATGGAAACCGAAAAATACTTGGCAAGAACCGGCCGTTAAAGGGATTATACGGGTTTTCCCAGAATAATTGAGTTACATAGTGAAACTTACTTTTAAAGGTGGTAGAAGTCACACGGTAGTCACTTTGTATGTGAATTACCTCTTCTGCACGTACGGACATTTCATAGTGCGCGGTGATGCCACCGCGTATTTGCTGCAGGACCGGCTGAGGCAGAGCCAGTCATCTCTTTTATGCTAATAAAAACACCTCACGTATGGCATATTTCCGGTAAAATAAGCAATATTTGAAAGAAAATATTGCTTTCCAACGACAGCAGCAGTTACCTAGTTGTTCCCATACAATTCGATATTTTCATGAATTTTCATGCCAAAAAAAATATTACGCCACCACCAAATTATCAAGGCTAAACGTCGCAAGGAAAAAAAATACAAAAACCACAAAACCTGAACGAACAGTACTAAAGAGTGCCGTAATAATTGAATTGAATCATCTTTTTGTGATCCAGTGTAGGACTTGCAGATAATGCAAAGCTATAAAATTGATGAAAAACGAAAAACGCATGGCATTACTTGCCCGGCTTAGAGCATCTTTAATTTAGTAACTCCTTCTACAATCGTCATCCAGATGGCAAAGAAGCAAGAATTATCGCGTGTGCCAAGGTGGGTTACATCAAGGCGATATGTTTACATAGCAATTTCACACAATTTCACAATTTCAGGCTTACCCTCGTGTAAAGGTAGGCTTAAAGGACCTTAGGACCTTAGGTTCACCTTTGGAAAAAAATTCAGAACACGATTTTATTATATTTTTTAATACAGTTTCTTTTTTTCTTTTCAAAAATGGTCCTACATCGCGCCAATTCAGGACAGAAGGTCGTACATTATTAATGTTATGGTGTGCATTATTGGTCTGCGCATGCTCAGACCAGTGCTGGCACTCTCAGACGGTACGGTATATCATATATGCGCCGCATTCCTTCGCCAAAAAGTCAAATATCTTCGGCTGGAGAGTCTTTTCAGCCAAGAAAAGTTGCAGATAAGGATTTCTCAACACGGGCTACAAAACTGCTATTTTAGTTCAAAATCCCATGTTGAAGGTGAACTATTTCCTTTAATTCAATTCATTCGTATTGATATGGGGGTGGCCGTTCGGGAGAAGTGTCCTGGGGCGGAATTGGCCTCCATCTTGGATTTTTCTCTTCACGGTCACGTCACCTTTTTATGGTGAACGTGCTATAGTAAACAGTAAATAAACCCTCTTGCGGCAGCTTGCTTCTGAGTTCGTAACCGCTATTTTGTCTCAGCCGCGCAGATTACTGCACCATCGAATTTGATGCAGATTCTAAGATAAGAAAGTGATGGACAGTAAATAGTAATGCCGATCAAGTACTCGTTATCTGATTCAAGTCTCGAAAAACGCCAAAGTCTTAACGCTGATAATTGCTGAAATAATGGACTAAATGAGCATTGAGGTCCATGGCATATGTTTTAAACGTGTTTAAAGCTCATACAAGTGCAAATGAGTGCATTTCCTTTCAGGACGGAAAGCCGTATAATCCCTTTAACTTGAAATATCTCTCGGAAGTAATTTTTATATGCAAAATGCGATGAATTTACATGATATGTTTGCCTCGTCTGTCGATTTCAAGTGCTAACTCCATTTGTGTGGGGAAATGTCAATATTTCCCTTTAAGAACTGATTTAAAACAAACTTGTACCTATTCCTTACATTTTCTTTTAAAATCATGAAATGTGTTATTTTTTGCCGATTTCAGTCGTTTTGGTAAAACTGTGGCGCTGATATAGGCCCCTTGGACCCGTCTCTGCTCGCCCCCCCCCCCCCCCCCAATCATTTTGACAAATTGACACCGCTGCGTCTGCCCCACAAGCTCCTGAATTTTGCATAGAAAAGAGGACAGGACGGAGGAGTGTTCTGGCAGGTGCTGGCCGTTGCTGGCCGGTGGTCGTTGGGGTTCGCGGAGCCGCAGATCAGAGGCGGTGTGCTGGTCGGCCGGCTTTGTCTTCCTCTGCAGAGGGAGCTGAGGGTGACGGGGCGCTGCCGACTGCGTAACGCGTGTGTCCCGCCACAGCAGCCCCCGCCTCAGCAGACCCGCCTCAGCAGACCCCGCCTCAGCAGACCCGCCTCAGCAGACCCCGCCTCAGAAGACCTCGCCTCAACAGACCCCGCCTCAGCAGACCCCACCTCAGCAGCCCCCGCCTCAGCAGCCTCCGCCTCAGCAGCCCCCGCCTCAGCAGCCCCCGCCTCAGCAGACCCCGCCTCAGCAGCACCGCCTCAGCAGTTCCGCCTCAGCAGACCCCGCCTCAGCAGCCCCCGCCTCAGCAGACCCCGCCTCAGCAGCCCGCCTCAGCAGACCCCGCCTCAGCAGACCCCGCCTCAGCAGACCCCGCCTCAGCAGCCCACGCCTCAGCAGCCCCGCCTCAGCAGCCCCCACCTCAGCAAACCCCGCCTCAGCAGCCCCTGCCACAGCAGCCCCCGCCACAGCAGTCCCCGCCTCAGCAGCCCCCGCCTCAGCAGCCCCCGCCTCAGCAGAACCCGCCTCAGCAGAACCCGCCTCAGCAGAACCCGCCTCAGCAGCCCCCGCCTCAGCAGACCCCGCCTCAGCAGAACCCGCCTCAGCAGACCCCGCCTCAGCAGACCCCGCCTCAGCAGACCCCGCCTCAGCAGCCCCGCCTCAGCAGCCCCGCCTCAGCAGAACCCGCCTCAGCAGCCCCCGCCTCAGCAGCCCCCGCCACAGCAGCCCCCGCCTCAGCAGACCCCGCCTCAGCAGCCCCGCTATACCGCGGTATTCCTCTGCAGAGGGAGCTGAGGGTGACGGGTCGCTATACTGACCACGTGACCTATACTGACCACGTGTACCCCGGCCCCCACACAGTAACCCGCGATGCTGGTATCAAGCAGCATATTTACACGATCAATATACGTGTGCCCCGGCCCCGCACAGTAACCCGCGATGCTGGTATCAAGCAACATATTTACACGATCAATATACGTGTGCCCCGGCCCCGCACAGTAAGCCGCGATGCTGGTATCAATCAACATATTTACACAATCAATATAGGTGTATCACAAATATAGAACATATTAATTTTTACTCGGAGGTAAAGCTCGATGTTATCTCTTTTACTCGACTACCAGCGCCAGTTATGTTTCTAGCGTCATAGTTCACCAGCCAGCAGTCTACACTGGCCTACACTGGCCTGCGCAGGTATCACACATGTGTAAATACACTGCTGACATCATATATGGTTAAGTAAGACTTTAGGGTCATACTTTGTTCGTTACTTTTACTCAGGTTTAACCCTCGCCCGGGTAGGGCAAAATCACTACGTGTTCGGGTAGAGGGGGGGGGGGGGTACGACCCCCCTTCCTTAGCGTTTCGCCCCTAATTGAGCTAGAGCTTCGATTCAAAGACGAGCGTGTTGCTTGTGACGAGAGGAAGCCGCCGTTGATATCCGAATTTAAGGTCTTGGGTCATTAGGTGACCTCTGAGGTCATGTCAATGACCAAAAAGTCATAAAAATGGTAAATGCGTATAAATTGAATTGTATCGAGCTAGAATCGTGAATGAGCATGTCGTAATGCTTAATGGGTGCTAAATTCGTAATCAGCGTCACAAAATGTCCTAAAAACTGCCAAATTCCAAAAAAGGTAAAGTCAGGTCATCTGAGGTCAGTGACCACGGTTGACCTGTGGAAGCGCATGACCCCAGTGGAACATATAATTATGTAAAATGGATCCCAAATTCGAAATCAGCGTCACAAAATGTCCTAGAAACAGCCAGAAGCCCAAATAGTCGTCTGAGGTCATCGGAGGTCAATGACCTCAGTTGACTTTTGAAAAGGTCAATCGAGGTCACAATCTCAGTGGAAACCACAACTGTCACCTGGAAACACCAGTGGATATGCTCCTGAACAACAAACACTCTGGAAATGCACAAGTTACAAGCATTGATACTACGGGACGCCAGTTGCGCCTGACATGACCTTGAGAAACAGGTCATATGTCACGGGTCATGTGGGTTAGAAATTCAACATTTTCAGAGTATGTGGAAAATTTGTAAAAGTAGGGTACTGAAAGTTTCATATCAATCGGTTGGAAATTACGCGAGTTATTCCAGAAAAATCAAGGGGGTGGCATCCACCCCCCCCCCCCCCTCCCCTACCTGGGCAAGGGTTAACAGTTATTGTTATATTTTTCGAAGTTTTCAAGAGTATTAAGGTGTGAAAACAAATATTTCAGCGCTCATTGTGGCGCCTTCCTCAGTGAGGCGCCACAATGAGCGCTGCAATATTTGTTTTTACACCTTAATACTCTTGAAAACTTCGAAAAATATAACAATAATCATAAATGTGTCAGCAGCCCCGTGAACGTATTGTGTCCGTATACTCCACACGTGATAAGACTGAGCGACTAGCCGGGCTCTCTCGTGTAGAGTTCGAGTAAGCCCGGGACTATGGGCCGACATTGGCCGAAACACAGAGACACGATGCTCAGCCGCCCACACTCATTGCGCTGACCATAGAGGGTGCAGCTGAGTGTTTGTCGACGCTGGAGAGCTGGAGAGTGGAGAGGTGCCGAGGGGCTCCTGTTGTCTCTCGGGGGCCTGTGGACGATGTCTCGGTGGGGTCGAGTGTGGGTTGGCGCCGTTCGACCTGACTGCACAGTGGACCACTAATGTCGGCCATTTGCACGGGGCTGGGAGCACAACATGCGGCGCAGTCGAGCACTGAAGGTCAAGAGATGACTGTTTTATGTTGGTCCATATAGAAAGGACAGAAAACACCTCCTGTCAAAATGCCTCGCTCAATGCGGTGTGTATAAATATAAAGGTGAAATGATGAAGACAAATTAACAAAAGTCCATTTGCCAAAAATATGTACCTATTGTAAGATTTGTCTTGCTTTTTATAAATTCACCTTCTTGATGTCTATCATTTTCACAATCCTATGTTATAATTTATTATCAACGAATGTAACCATCTAAGCTATTCTATTGAACTGGCGACCGGTCTCAGTTTCACCGAGTCTTGCCTTTTGCCAGGTTAGCTCCCGCGTCTCTACGTGGCCACTACAAATGTGCCTTTCCATCTCTATTCTCCGTACATCTTTCTGTCCGGAGGCGTCGCCTGAGGCCGTTTTGGCCCATTTAGGCCCGTTTTGGTGCGTTTTGGTCCGTTTTGGCACGTCTCGGCCCGTTCCCGGTTGCCGTCGGAGTCTAAGGCCGGCGTCGGTCGCTGCCAGATCGGCCTCTGTCGCTGCCAGATCGCTCTCGGCGTCGGAACGAGCGTCGATCGCCGTGAATTATGATGGCGGGCTCAGCAGTGAGCCGGCCGGCCGGCTTTGGTTGGCCGTAAACCTTCGGTGATGGGTGGACGGCGGAGAGGGAACGCTCACACCGCCGCCAACAGGCCGGCTACCCCCGGATCAGGCGCCTCTCCGAGACGGTGATGTGGGGACCGACGGCCGCTGAGAACAGGCGGCCACGGGGCACACGGAGCCGTAGACACAGGGGTCAGCAGGGCTCCAAAACAGAACGAGCATCAGCATGGCCATATCATTGCCTCGTCAGGTAGTATGAGGCATGCGACCACTGCAGGAACACGGAGCCGGGCGTCCTGAAGCGTGGGCTACAGAGGAATCCTGCAGGACACCAATTCACAGACAGATCCAAGAGACAGATCAACCTACATTTGAGTTGGAGATTGAGATTCCAGGATTCCAAATTACAAGATCAAGAGGTACCATTGCAAAAAAAAATGCACGATGTGCAACACGTAAGGTTTAAAGCTCGTCAACTTCAACCCAGCATAAATACCTGCTAAATACCTGATGTAGAGTGTTTCGAAAACTATGCTTGCAACTATCCACTGAGAGAGGTATTCGTTCATTTTTAGAACATTTTGACACATTTTTTTTTTAGAAACAAACTTTACGTTTATCTGACCGAAGGAAGTAATCGATGATTGCAATTGATGTTGCGGGAAAAATAAATGTCAGCAATCCCAGAGGCAGATACTGCCATCAGATGTTTTTACAAAGGCAACAGCTGCATTATTGTGCATTTTACCACACTACTCTCAGTGACATTCGCTTAGGTCATGCTTTGTCTGTCATCCGAGGCCCCCGATGTTTTCTTTATGAATTATATGATTATTAGTTGACAAAGTACACGAAATTTCCAATGTCTTTCAGAATAAACATGAGACGAAACATTACTTATTTTCGTTCTCAGCAGCGTGAGGATAAACTATCCAGGATGCTTAATTTATATTTAAAATGACCGAATATACAACATAGTTATAGTCATTACTTAAAGCTATTTTTTAAGAGTGTTTTAGCAAAAGGTCCAAGTTTAACGTGCAAATATGTACCAAGTGATTGTCTGCTAGCAGAAGATGCAACGCTTTCACAGATTGAAGCGTAGTTAAACAAACGGGCACAAGTGTTCGTCTTAGAAGTTCAACACACAGTATCCGCCCTCCATTATTGACTCGCAGCCTTTTCCCCATTTCCATCCCAAATCTCCCCATTGTTTCTAAAAGCCCCGCTCCGTCGCGCCCCATCACTATTCCGCCGGCATGGCGCGGAGACGCGGGGGAGCAGGAGGTGCAGGGGGGGGGGGGATAGACGCGGGGAGCGGAGCGCCGCGGAGGCAGACACAGGGGTTGTGGAGCTGCGGCGGCGGAGCCGCGGAGCCGCGGAGCGCCGGAGCAGGGGAGACGCCGCGCTGGCTGACGGCCATACCGTGTCGATCCGTTAGTTCCAACTCAGCTGAGTCCCACACAGCCAGCCCCCTCATCAACGCAGCTACCGACAACGAATGCCAACGACCGCGGATGGCGCGTGGCACGATGTGGCTCCAATCCCCGGCTTGTCTGGTGTCGCTGAGGATACCCTCTTCGCACACTGTGGTCCATTCAAATAGTCCTCTGAATAAATACCTATCAAGATAAATTCGGTTAACACGGAGAGACACAGTACACTACACAGTACATTTCGTCCATCCATGGAGCACAAATGTTAATTTCTTTCAATATAAAAACTGGATTGGCTTGCCAATCTATTCCAAATAGCCGTGTGTCACCGTGCGTAAGTCCTAGCTCAATCTATGCGCACTCGGTGAGCGTAGCTTGCCTTGGAGTTTGGACCACTGATTCCTTCGCTAGTTTGCCAGAATACACCTATGACTATTTTGTCACGTTCAACGTTCATCGGACATCGTACCTTCATCGATACGAAACATCGTACAAAGTGCGCCGTACGTGGCGCATCGTCCGACGTTCACCAAACGTGACGAATGGATAGATCAGGAGCGATACTGACTTATTGATGATACTAATATAGTAAGATGGACTCGATGGAACAAATTTATGATCGCATCTTGATCGGGTAATAAATCATGAAATCATAACTCAAACTTTATCTTCTACTGATAGTACCCTGTTCGAATTAGGTTGATGCTCCACATGAAAGGAGAAGTCCTAATTATTTTGTTACACATTCCAACTGTTTGCTATTTCCAGTATTGAAAATGCAGGCACAGATTTGTTTAAAAACCTGTCCAGCGATTTGAGCAGCGTTTCAGTGTGATTTCTGGTAATCTAGTACGCGATTACCTTAAATCAAAGAGCCATTCTCCATTCCTAGCGGGGTGATATAGGACATGAAGCCAATTTGCAGTGATGCAAATGACTATCTAGAAACATTTCCTTGCTTCTGAGATTTATCTTCCAAGATTGCATCACCGAGCTGCCATTCCTTCCGTGCGCCACCTCCATCTATGGGATCTGAATGCTATCACCGCAACAACACATATACAGCCGCCCATGGCGTGCGGTTCGCAGTCCGATCGCATATCTCACCGGTTCGGTGATGACTCGTCAGCGGCAGCCAGCGGCGGGCCGTGTTCATCTGCGGCGCGGTACGCACTGCATCAGTCCAGGGAGAGGCGCAGAGCTCCGAGTCAGCAGCGAACCAACACACATCATCGCAGAGCTCCGAGTCAGCAGCCAATCATCGCAGAGCTCCGAGTCAGCAGCCAATCATCGCAGAGCTCCGAGTCAGCAGCGAACCAACACACATCATCGCAGAGCTCCGAGTCAGCAGCCAATCATCGCAGAGCTCCGAGTCAGCAGCCAATCATCGCAGAGCTCCGAGTCAGCAGCGAACCAACACACATCATCGCAGAGCTCCGAGTCAGCAGCCAATCATCGCAGAGCTCCGAGTCAGCAGCGAACCAACACACATCATCGCAGAGCTCCGAGTCAGCAGCCAATCATCGCAGAGCTCCGAGTCAGCAGCCAATCATCGCAGAGCTCCGAGTCAGCAGCGAACCAACACACATCATCGCAGAGCTCCGAGTCAGCAGCCAATCATCGCAGAGCTCCGAGTCAGCAGCGAACCAACACACATCATCGCAGAGCTCCGAGTCAGCAGCCAATCATCGCAGAGCTCCGAGTCAGCAGCGAACCAACACACATCATCGCAGAGCTCCGAGTCAGCAGCCAATCATCGCAGAGCTCCGAGTCAGCAGCCAATCATCGCAGAGCTCCGAGTCAGCAGCGAACCAACACACATCATCGCAGAGCTCCGAGTCAGCATGGAACCAACACACATCATCGCAGAGCTCCGAGTCAGCAGCGAACCAACACACATCATCACAGAGCTCCGAGTCAGTAGCCAATCATCGCAGAGCTCCGAGTCAGCAGCGAACCAACACACATCATCGCAGAGCTCCGAGTCAGCAGTCAACCAACACACATCATCGCTGAGCTCCGAGTCAGCAGCCAATCATCGCAGAGCTCCGAGTCAGCAGCGAACCAACACACATCATCGCAGAGCTCCGAGTCAGCAGCCAATCATCGCAGAGCTCCGAGTCAGCAGCCAATCATCGCAGAGCTCCGAGTCAGCATGGAACCAACACACATCATCGCAGAGCTCCGAGTCAGCAGCGAACCAACACACATCATCACAGAGCTCCGAGTCAGTAGCCAATCATCGCAGAGCTCCGAGTCAGCAGCGAACCAACACACATCATCGCAGAGCTCCGAGTCAGCAGTCAACCAACACACATCATCGCTGAGCTCCGAGTCAGCAGCCAATCATCGCAGAGCTCCGAGTCAGCATGGAACCAACACACATCATCGCAGAGCTCCGAGTCAGCAGCGAACCAACACACATCATCGCAGAGCTCCGAGTCAGTAGCCAATCATCGCAGAGCTCCGAGTCAGCAGCGAACCAACACACATCATCGCAGAGCTCCGAGTCAGCAGCCAATCATCGCAGAGCTCCGAGTCAGCAGCCAACCAACACACATCATCGCAGAGCTCCGAGTCAGCAGCGAACCAACACACATCATCGCAGAGCTCCGAGTCAGCAGCCAACCAACACACATCATCGCAGAGCTCCGAGTCAGCAGCCAACGAACACACATCATCTCTGGTCCGACGCGCATCAGCGAACGTGATCTCGATGACCATTGAGCGACGGCATCTGTACCGCAGACGCCGGCTGAGAAACGGTACTGACCCATCCACCAGCGCGCGGCGTCAGAGCTGGGTACCGGGCATCTGTACCGAAGACGCCGGCTGAGAAACGGTACTGACCCATCCACCAGCGCGCGGCGTCAGAGCTGGGTACCGGGCATCTGTACCGAAGACGCCGGCTGAGAAACGGTACTGACCCATCCACCAGCGCGCGGCGTCAGAGCTGCAGGTACCGGGCATCTGTACCGAAGACGCCGGCTGAGAAACGGTACTGACCCATCCACCAGCGCGCGGCGTCAGAGCTGGGTACCGGGCATCTGTACCGAAGACGCCGGCTGAGAAACGGTACTGACCCATCCACCAGCGCGCGGCGTCAGAGCTGCAGGTACCGGGCATCTGTACCGAAGACGCCGGCTGAGAAACGGTACTGACCCATCCACCAGCGCGCGGCGTCAGAGCTGGGTACCGGGCATCTGTACCGAAGACGCCGGCTGAGAAACGGTACTGACCCATCCACCAGCGCGCGGCGTCAGAGCTGGGTACCGGGCATCTGTACCGAAGACGCCGGCTGAGAAACGGTACTGACTCATCCACCAGCGCGCGGCGTCAGAGCTGGGTACCGGGCATCTGTACCGAAGACGCCGGCTGAGAAACGGTACTGACCCATCCACCAGCGCGCGGCGTCAGAGCTGGGTACCGGGCATCTGTACCGAAGACGCCGGCTGAGAAACGGTACTGACCCATCCACCAGCGCGCGGCGTCAGAGCTGGGTACCACACATCTTCAGCTGATCCCGGCCACCCCTCGGCTCGCCACGCGCGGCACTCGCCAGCTGCAGCACTAGCAGACGGCACTCAGCCATTAGCAAGTCATTGTACTAAATGCTTTCCCGGCAATCACGCCAATTGCTGTAATCACGAACGGTGCAGGGCCAAAAACGGCGGCGGAGCGCAGGCGGAGCGACGTGGGCCGTGCGGGTGGATTACAGGGCAGAGCGCGGCCGGTCTCGGGCCGATTAATTTGCCGTCAACAGGAGCCGCTTATGTAAAACAAACAGCTCGGCGGGGCCGGTGGCAGTGTCCGGGCGTCAACTCGGCCGAACACCGCCCTAGGAGGCGGCACGGTGGGATGACTCGGCAGACAGACTGGCGACCTGCAGGACTGTCTGCGGTCAGCAGGGCTGTCTGCGGTCAGCAGGGCTGTCTGCGGTCAGCAGGGCTGTCTGCGGTCAGCAGGGCTGTCTGCGGTCGGCAGGACGGCAGTCAGACGGTAAGACGGACTGACGGTCAGCAGAGCTGTCTGCGGTCAGCAGGGCTGTCTGCGGTCAGCAGGGCTGTCTGCGGTCAGCAGGGCTGTCTGCGGTCAGCAGGGCTGTCTGCGGTCAGCAGGGCGGCAGTCAGACGGTAAGACGGACTGACGGTCAGCAGGGCTGTCTGCGGTCAGCAGGGCTGTCTGCGGTCAGCAGGACTGTCTGCGGTCAGCAGGGCTGTCTGCATCTGCTGTCAGCAGGGCTGTCTGTGGTCAGCAGGGTTGTCTGCGGTCAGCAGGACGGCAGTCAGACGGTAAGACGGACTGACGGTCAGCAGAGCTGTCTGCGGTCAGCAGGGCTGTCTGCGGTCAGCAGGACGGCAGTCAGACGGTAAGACGGACTGACGGTCAGCAGAGCTGTCTGCGGTCAGCAGAGCTGTCTGCGATCAGCAGGCCGCAGTCAGACGGTAAAACGAATGTCACGCCAACCAAGCCGACAATTTGTCCGCTTTTGTCTCTGTTTAGGCCTTTGTTTGGGTGTTCATGTTCGGTATTTGCGACAAGCAGCTTATCTGCACGTTAAGTCAAAATGCTATAGCCTGTGCAACATTGTAAGTTACAAAATTGGCTTAAGAAGGAACAAAATAAACCGGATTCAATCTGTCAGAAAACACGAGTCTGAAGTTGCTCAGGCGCGCCGCGTTTAAAAAACGTTAGAAAGTCATGAACAGTGGGAGCCCGTCAAACAGATTATCTTGTATTCAGAGAAATGCACCCCCTATGGATGGAAAATGCAACCCCCAAGATGTCTTTCGTATTTGAGCACCACTCGTCTTGGATTTGAACACGGCTTGGTGCACCTTTTGCTCTCTCATATTTTCATCAACGATATTACACACACAAAATAGCAAAGAAAGAACAAATCTGACGAAAAAGAAAACTCTCCGCCCCAAATGCATAAATTGAAAAGTTGGGATCTGCTGAGCAAGTGTGAATGGGGATAACATATGTTTGCTCAGGATGGGATGGCTGTTGGTTCGTGTTGTATCGTGTTGTATCGTGTTCGTGTTGTATCAGTGTTGGATGGTTACATTTGAAGCCCAAAAAGGAGGTGGCACTTTATTTGTCAAAACTGTGGTTTCAACGGTAGGGTGTCCCCCCCCCCAAAAAAAAAACACCTTTTCGTCGGTGCAGGCTTGCCAATTGACACGGTGTTCTTCTCTAGGCCAGTATCAAGTATGCCAAATTTCATTTCGATCCTTTGAACTTTGGTCCCCCCCCCCCACGGGCCTCCGTAAGTTGTTGACCCCTACCCAAAAGGTCAAAAATCAAAGTCGTCGTACATACTTCCGCGTGTGTTCATTTGAAAGCTCTTGTCGAGTAGAATAAACTCTAATTCAGTCTAAATACTCTAAATTAAAGTTTGCGTTCTATGAGTCATAAATAGAGCCCAAAAGCAAGCCTTCAATAGAGTTCTATTGAAGGCTTGGTTTTGGGCTCTATTTATGTCTCATAGAACCAAAACTTGAATTTAGAGTATTTCGACAGAATTAAAGTTTACTCTACTCGACAAGAGCTTTCAAATGAGCACACAAGGAGGTCTGTACGACGACTTTGATTTTTGACCTTTTGGGTAGGGGTCAACAGCTTACGGAGGCCCAGGGGGGGACCAAAACTCAAAGGATCGAAATGAAATTTGGCGTACTTGTTATTGGCTTAAAGAAGAACGCCGTGTCAATTAGCAAACTTGCACGGACGAAAAAGTGTTTTTGGGGACACCCTATTCCAACGCTTCTGATTTCGCATACTGACGGGTGGAGGCGCTCACGTCATCCCGCCAATGACGTGAGACGATTAAAGGCACCTTAACATGGGGTTTTGAACTGAGATAGCAGAATTGTAGCTTGGATATAGAAATTATATGATCCATGGTTCGTTTTATCCCAAAATTCTACCTCAACGGCTCTAGAGCAGATTTTCGAACGAACCGCCGATGTTTATACCAGATGGGAGGTTTATACCAGATTGACGGTGACGTCATAGCATTATAGCCAAGATTTTCTGTTAAAGCCAACCGACCTTGGCTCTATTTCGCCAAACTTTGGGGCCTTGGCGACTGCCGGCTGCGTAATTTGGAATGTAGTATTGCGACCAGTCAAGACCCTGAAAAAGCAAGCAGGAAACTGCGGTGCGTTGCCAAAAACCAGTGATTTGAAGATCACCATGGGCCAGTTGTCTACGAGATGGTCTGGGGGGTCCCCCCGGTAGGTTCCACAGCGCAGTGAGCGAATGCGAGCGGAGCGTACTAAGCATGGGTCCTTGCGACCGTAATTGCGGTAATGGTTAGGTCAGGTTTGATTATGTGATTACAATATTGTTTCCTGCCACACCCTGGTCCATGGGGATCGTCATGTCGATGGTTTTTGGTAACGCACCGCAGTTCCCTACTTGCTTTTTCGGGGTCTTCACTGATCACAATATTACATTCCAATATACGCAAACCGGCGCACATGAGCGCACTGTTTACCAAATTCGATTCACCATAAACTCGGGAGGTGTGACGCGTTTGTGACGCACATCTGAAAATGACGTCATGTTGTATAATATTTTATTTCATCAAAATGTCCACAGTTCCCGGGTTTTATGACAAATTAATAGAAGAATCGTGATCTGCTTACTCTGTTTAGTCATTTTATAGCATTCGCTCGAATCTACCAAGGTCGGCTATTCCCTTTAATATAACTAATACATCAGCGCACTATCAATGAATAATACTTCTTCATGCAAACAAGTAAATCAGATGAGGGATGGTTGGTTGAAGCACACACCATCAGCGAGCTACTAATACATAATCCGCGTATTAACTTCCCTGTAGGAGCAACTTCGCAAGTATATAATCCGCCCCGCCCTGCGTCTTCTCAGTTGCGGGATATTGACTTCGTTGCATTGCAGAACAGATCCTAGTGTGTCCCACAGTCAGTGGCGGATCTACGGTTGGGTAAAATGGCCAATTGTCCCCCCCCCCCCAAACGAAATATCAGTAGGCAAACGTATGTCCCCCCCCCCCACCGATCCGGTAGGTTGTGATTTTTGACCCGGTAAGTCATGATTTACGCCAGCCCCACTCCCCCGCTCAACAGTGGCGTCGCTACGGTTTCGGAACTTTTACGCGGACACATCATGTCATCGAACACCTGGGGGGGGGGGGGGGGGGGGGGGGGGTAAGACGGTGATTCCCATCTATGAAATTCTTACGAAGATTCCTAAAAAAAAAATCGTAAGAATTTGCTTACATCGGTATTATACCATCTCTCGAATAAGTGGCCGAAATTCTGCAGTTGACTCGCGACCGAAATTTGCTCTTCCCTATAGGAAATAGCTTGCAACTATTGGCTTTTAGTCCCCTTATGAAAGAGATGGGAATCCCAAAATTCGTAACTTGTCGGCAGAGAGTTCAAAACTTTCGTAAGTAGTGAGATGGTGATCCCAAATGAACGACTTACGAAGAAAATAATTCATAAGTCAGCATGGGAATCCGGCCCCTGGTTAACTGACCTGATAAGATCCGAAAAAAAATCCCGCCATGAACGTAATTAGGACCCAAATATCTGTGCCAAATACGGCAAGATGCGTGCTACCGTTTTCCCGCCAACTCCCCCAAAAAAACTTAGGGGGCGTCCAAACTCCCCACCCAGCACGACGCGGGTTAAGAAAGCCATAGGTCTATAAAAAACATCACTAAGTTTGCAATTGAGGTCAGGTCACGGTCAGGTCAAATGCAAAATCGACGTACCTACATGAGTTTATGGGCTATATTTTCCATCATAAGCCTTCGATTGCGATCATTATTGCCCAAAGTGCTCGGGAAGGTATAATATATATCCCGCTTAAGCAAAAGCGAGACTGCAAGCGAAAGTCAAGGTCAGGTCACAAAAGGTAAATATGCGGAATGCGCGAAAGATCTACGAGAGCCACACGATGGATTATGGACTTTATGGATTATGGATTATTTTATTAATTATCCCAACCTGAATCTTCGTAGAATTCGATAGTGAGCCATTTTACCACCCTACCTCATGTAAGAGCCGATAAATTACCGAGTACCGATAAGTTCTTACTGAAGTGAAGTTGTTGTCAAGTTCAGGTCAAGGTCAGGTCACAAATACTAAAAACTCCCGATTGATAAATCTAAAGAGAAGGTAGGTTTCTGGACTAATTTTGTCTCAGAAATACAGTGATAGTGTTTATTTGTTCGTATCTGGCCATTACAAATCAAAAGAACGCAATTTAAAAAATGGCGTCGTTAGTTAGGTACCTACTCATACTGTGGAGCCATGAGTCAGTCAAAAATGGTGGTATTGTTTTGAAACTTGGTTTTAGAATTGTACATATGTGCTGCTCCAACACATATTCCGTCTTTTTTTTAAATATATTTTTGAACATTTATTTTTTAGTTGAACATTATATTTCTTTAATTTGTGGGGTTAAAAATACAATTGTAAGACAATAATCATAGTTAGCCATTTTGTAGCCACTGCAATTTGTAAAAACGTTGTTCAAAATGATTATGTGTGCTAATAATATATTATTTTAATCAAAAGAAAGAACAAACTATTCTTACGCGTTTCGATTCACTGTAATCTTTTGATCTTTCATAATTGTAGTTTGCTCGAAGTTTGGACTTCGCACAATGTGTTGATGTTAAGCTAATTTTCTCGTTAAAGTAGCGTGTAGTAACGTTACTAAATGTCCTAGATCTCAAAAGTTTTCGGCGAAATTTCTTCATTTTCGCACTGAAGCTGTGACATTGATGTAGGAGAAGGTACCAAAAGTTTCACGATGACAACGTTATTCGATTTTGAGAAATTACGAATGTTCGTAAAGGAGGGCTTATATTTGCCCGCCAGGCAATTAAAAGAAGATTCACATTGGCTCCCTTAATGTCACATATATGCCCTCCTGCAGTCTCCTGTCTAGTCGTTGGGCCTCCGAGGCCCGGCGGTCGAATGAGAGTGACAACTGACATCGCCAGGCAGAAGAGAAACATCGTTCCAGTCTCCTGTCTGAGTCGTTGGGCCTCCGAGGGCCGGCGGTCGATATGAGAGTGACAACTGACATCGCCAGGCAGAAGAGAAACATCGTTCCAGTCTCCTGTCTGAGTCGTTGGGCCTCCGAGGGCCGGCGGTCGATATGAGACTGACAACTGACATCGCCAGGCAGAAGAGAAACATCGCTCCAGTCTCCTGTCTAGTCGTTGGGCCTCCGAGGGCCGGCGGTCGAATGAGAGTGACAACTGACATCGCCAGGCAGAAGAGAAACATCGCTCCAGTCTCCTGTCTAGTCGTTGGGCCTCCGAGGGCCGGCGGTCGAATGAGAGTGACAGCTGACATCGCCAGGCAGAAGAGAAACATCGCTCCAGTCTCCTGTCTAGTCGTTGGGCCTCCGAGGGCCGGCGGTCGATATGAGAGTGACAACTGACATCGCCAGGCAGAAGAGAAACATCGCTCCAGTCTCCTGTCTAGTCGTTGGGCCTCCGAGGGCCGGCGGTCGAATGAGACTGACAACTGACATCGCCAGGCAGAAGAGAAACATCGCTCCAGTCTCCTGTCTAGTCGTTGGGCCTCCGAGGGCCGGCGGTCGAATGAGAGTGACAACTGACATCGCCAGGCAGAAGAGAAACATCGCTCCCATGCTGGCCTGAGAGGATATTAAACCGGTAACAAATGGCCCTCAGCGTCTTTGAGAGGACCATCGATTGACCAGCAGAGGACCCTCGGTCGATTCGAGAGGGTATTTTCGGGCCTGATGGGACCTGATATCAGTCTTAATGAGTCTTATTTCGGTCTAATAGGGCTTCTGTCAGGCCTCAGAGGGCCCTCGGTGTGCGCGGAAGGGATCTAAGAGGGCATTATTCAGACCTGAGAGGATCGTATGGAGTATGCCGGGCTTATGCCTGTCTGAAAGGGCCCTCGACCGGTCTGAAGAGGCACGTAGCTGACCTAAGAAGAATACACATGATTTTAGTTGGAATTGGAGTTATGAGGCTGGCATTGTAGTTTCGGTATTCCATTTGCCGCTCCAATTTAAATATAATGAAAGCTTCACCGTCTGATCATCGCCACCGTTCTCCCCTCTGGAGCCCAGGCGGGCCAGAAGGGCCCACCGATGCTCCAGGAAGCTTCCTTTGTAGCCTCCTGGCTACATACCTGCATAGCATAACTATCACTGCAGTTGCTTTCCTGTTTGTCATTAGCACTCATTCGCAAACATAATTGTCGATTAAAATCACATACAAAAGTGTCGGTTCTTTGGACACGGTGTGCCTGGTGAACATGTCTCGCAAGTCACCGTATCTAGGGTATTTTATCAAGAAATCGTCAATTTTCCAGCACCATTAAATTAATAGAATAATTCCTACCATATTTATTTTCGAAACCTACCAGATAGATAAATAATTGTGAATATGTTACATTGTGCGCTTTCAAGTGGTTCCTTAAACCCTTAAACTTGCACGAACACGGGAGAGTACGTACATTTTTTGTTTACATCTGCCAGCAGCTTGTACGGGCAGTGGACACTGGGCATTGTCCGTAGCGGTGGCGACGCTGCTTAACAATTTTTCGCTGACGTCGTCTTCCCCGTCCCCCAACAAATTATATTGTTTGACGCCCCCGCCCCCCCCCCCCCCCTCCCCCCCCCCCCCCCCCCCCCCCCCCCCCAGCCCAACGACTCTTCGCCGCTTACAACCGGACGTCCCCCCCCCCCACTAAACAACTTTTCGCCGAGGGAACGTGGAGCAAAATGTATGCCCCAAAACTCGAATCCTAGATCCGCCACTGCCCACAGTTGTTTTGTTTACAGCAGCCAACACAGTGGTACGTATTGCATTATGTCGATGGAAGTCCACCTCAGTAGTTCAGCTGGTACTCGTGTTATTGAGAGTCGTGGTCCTGTCCGCCCCCCCCCCCTCCCCCCCCCCAGCCCAACGACTCTTCGCCGCTTACAACCGGACGTCCCCCCCCCCCCACTAAACAACTTTTCGCCGAGGGAACGTGGAGCAAAATGTATGCCCCCAAAACTCGAATCCTAGATCCGCCACTGCCCACAGTTGTTTTGTTTACAGCAGCCAACACAGTGGTACGTATTGCATTATGTCGATGGAAGTCCACCTCAGTAGTTCAGCTGGTACTCGTGTTATTGAGAGTCGTGGTCCTGTCAAACACACCGGCCAGGCACGCAATCGGCCAGCTCTGAACCAATGCTCTCCGACTGTCAAACACACCGGCCAGGCACGCAATCGGCCAGCTCTGAACCGATGCTCTCCGATTACAATGCGACCGGGAAGTTAGCACCGTCATAAATTGGCAGAACAATACATTTATCTCGGTAACGGCTCCAGATTGTGTGTGGTGGGCAACGTTCAACTCTGACTTAACACTCGAACATCACAGTCCCGCCGCTCAACACTCGAACATCACAGTCCCGCCGCTCAACACTCGAACATCATAGTCCCGCCGCTCAACACTCGAACATCACAGTCCCGCCGCTCAACACTCGAACATCACAGTCCCGCCGCTCAACACTCGAACATCACAGTCCCGCCGCTCAACACTCGAACATCACATTCCCGCCGCTCAACACCCGAACAACACAGTCCTGCCGCTCAACACTCGAACATCATAGTCCCGCCGCTCAGCACTCGAACATCACAGTCCCGCCGCTCAACACTCGAACATCACAGTCCCGCCGCTCAACACTCGAACATCACAGTCCCGCCGCTCAACACTGGAACATCACAGTCCCGTCGCTCAACACTCGAACATCACAGTCCCGCCGCTCAACACTCGAACATCACATTCCCGCCGCTCAACACTCGAACATCACAGTCCCGCCGCTCAACACTCGAACATCACAGTCCCGCCGCTCAACACTCGAACATCACAGTCCCGCCGCCCAACATTCGAACATCACAGTCCCGCCGCTCAACACTCGAACAACACAGTCCCGCCGCTCAACACTCGAACATCACAGTCCCGCCGCTCAACACTCTAACATCACAGTCCCGCCGCTCAACACTCGAACATCACAGTCCCGCCGCTCAACACTCGAACATCACAGTCCCGCCGCTCAGCACTCGAACATCACAGTCCCGCCGCTCAACACTCGAACATCACATTCCCGCCGCTCAACACTCGAACATCACAGTCCCGCCGTTCAACACTCGAACATCACAGTCCCGCCGCTCAACACTCAAACATCACAGTCCCGCCGTTCAACACTCGAACATCACAGTCCCGCCGCTCAACACTCGAACAACACAGTCCCGCCGCTCAACACTCGAATATCACAGTCCCGCCGCTCAACACTCGAACATCACAGTCCCGCCGCTCAACACTCAAACATCACAGTCCCGCCGCTCAACACTCGAGCTTCACAGTCCCGCCGTTCAACATATCTGATAAACAAAGAAGACCATTGAACAGCGTACAGGCTTGTTGGAAATGACCTTACATGAAAAAAAAACAAAGTTATGATTATTGCTACCGAGCGGACACGAGGTCTTCCGTCAACTAGGGGGAAAATATACGTATGAGTTGCCCGACTGGAGCCATGGTTGTCAAAGGCTTATTTATTCGCAACTACTGGGTTGATGTGGCTGAAAATGTGCATATAGAAGTGTTCATGTAAAGATATCATGACATTTCTGAAATTCTGCGGCTGCGTTGTCGGGTCTAATTAAGAGCAGCGCGTGCCGACACACAGCCTTGTCTTCCCTATGCTGTCTTCCCTATGGTGTCTTCCCTATGGTGTCTTCCCTGTGGTGTCTTCCCTATGGTGTCTTCCCTATGGTGTCTTCCCTGTGGTGTCTTCCCTATGGTGTCCCTATGGTGTCTTCCCTATGCTGTCTTCCCTATGGTGTCCCTATGGTGTCCCTATGGTGTCTTCCCTATGGTGTCTTCCCTATGGTGTCTTCCCTATGCTGTCTTCCCTATGGTGTCCCTATGGTGTCTTCCCTATGGTGTCTTCCCTATGGTGTCTTCCCTATGGTGTCTTCCCTATGCTGTCTTCCCTATGGTGTCTTCCCTATGGTGTCCCTATGGTGTCTTCCCTATGATGTCTTCCCTATGCTGTCTTCCCTATGGTGTCTTCCCTATGGTGTCTTCCCTATGGTGTCTTCCCTATGCTGTCTTCCCTATGGTGTCCCTATGGTGTCTTCCCTATGGTGTCTTCCCTATGGTGTCTTCCCTATGGTGTCTTCCCTATGGTGTCTTCCCTATGGTGTCTTCCCTATGCTGTCTTCCCTATGGTGTCTTCCCTATGGTGTCCCTATGGTGTCTTCCCTATGATGTCTTCCCTATGCTGTCTTCCCTATGGTGTCTTCCCTATGGTGTCTTCCCTATGGTGTCTTTCCTATGCTGTCTTCCCTATGGTGTCCCTATGGTGTCCCTATGGTGTCCCTATGGTTTCCCTATGGTGTCCCTATGGTGCCCCTATGGTGTCCCTATGATGTCTTCTCTATGGTGTCTTCCCTATGGTGTCTTTCCTATGGTGTCTTCCCTATGGTGTCTTCCCTATAGTGTCTTCCCTATGGTATCTTCCCTATGGTGACTTCCCTATGGTGTCTTCCCTATGGTGTCTTCCCTATGGTGTCCCTATGGTGTCTTCCCTATGGTATCTTCCCTATGGTGTCTTCCCTATGGTGTCTTCCCTATGGTGTCTTCCCTATGGTGTCTTCCCTATGGTGTTTTCCCTATGGTGTCTTCCCTATAGTGTCTTCCCATTGCTGTCTTCCCTATGGTGTCTTCCCTATGGTGTCTTCCCTATGGTGTCTTCTCTATGGTGTCTTCCCTATGGTGTCTTGCCTATGGTGTCCCTATGGTGTCTTCCCTATGGTGTCTTCCCTATGGTGTCTTCCCTATGGTGTCTTCCCTATGGTGTCTTCCCTATGGTGTCCCTATGGTGTCTTCCCTATGCTGTCTTCCCTATCCTGTCTTCCCTATGGTGTCTTCCTTATGGTGTCTTCCCTATGGTGTCTTCCCTATGGTGTCTTCCCTATGGTGTCTTCCCTATGGTGTCTTCCCTATGGTGTCCCTATGGTGTCTTCCCTATGGTGTCTTCCCTATGGTGTCCCTATGGTGTCTTCCCTATGCTGTCTTCCCTATCCTGTCTTCCCTATGGTGTCTTCCTTATGGTGTCTTCCCTATGGTGTCCCTATGGTGTCTGTCTTCCCTATGATGGTGGTTGCACAACTTGCGGCCATGACCCACCGGCCTCGTGCTCGGCCGGCCCCGGCTGACCTGTCCGGTCGCGTGACCCCCTGCGGCCGGCGAAGGACACCTACCGGGGTTGCCGTCCATGGCATGTCTTATTTAACTCTTAGCAAAGCTTTAGTGCTCTTTCACAGTGGGAAATATCGTGTAAGAACCGCCCGCTCGGTTCCCGACCCCATAAGGGCGTTTTACTAGTATTATATCAATGACAAATATGGATGTATTTCTTATAACGAGCGAAAACACGTTATGGATTACAACAAATACATTTTAGTGAGTGCTCTCCTGTTTGAGTGCGAATTAAAAATGATCCGTCTATGCCTGTGCAATTTGTCTTCTGTTGTTGGACCCCGCCAACACCGGTGAGGAGCCCTCTCTGATCCGAATAACAGTGATTACTGATCTGATTCGCGGTGTTCGGCTCGATCTGCCCAGCCCAAGGCTGTCTAGCGCGGCAGTCCGTCTCCGTCACGTGGCGGATCGCCCCGATGATGCGGCAGGGGCGCGCGTGAGGCGCACTCGGCGAGCGTACAATAACAGGGCGGCGAGCCCCCGCCCCCGGCCGCCGCGCCGCCCGGGGCGGTACGGCAGCCGGACAGACCCACCTGTCCGGACACATGAGCCGGACAGACCCACCTGGCCGGACACAGGAGCCGGACAGGCCCAGACAGACCCACCTGGCCGGGCACGGGAGCCGGACAGACCCACCTGGCCGGACACGGGAGCCGGACAGACCCCATACAGACCCACCTGGCCGGGCACGGGAGCCGGACAGACCCACCTGACCGGGCACGGGAGCCGGACAGACCCACCTGGCCGGACACGGGAGCCGGACAGACCCACCTGGTCGGGCACGGGAGCCGGACAGACCCACCTGGCAGGACACAGGAGCTGGACAGACCCAGACAGACCCACCTGGCCGGGCACGGGAGCCGGACAGACCCACCTGGTCGGACACAGGAGCCGGGCAGACCCACCTGGTCGGGCACAGGAGCCGGACAGACCCAGAGAGACCCACCTGGTCGGGCACGGGAGCCGGACAGACCCACCTCGCCGGACACAGGAGCTGGACAGACCCAGACAGACCCACCTGGCCGGGCACGGGAGCCGGACAGACCCACCTGGTCGGACACAGGAGCCGGGCAGACCCACCTGGTCGGGCACAGGAGCCGGACAGACCCAGAGAGGCTCACCTGGCCGGACACAGGAGCCGGACAGACCCAGACAGACCCAGATAGACCCACCTGGCCGGGCACGGGAGCCGGGAAGACCCAGACAGACCCACCTGGCCGGGTACGGGAGCCGGACAGACCCACCTGGCCGGACACGGGAGCCGGACAGACCCACCTGGCCGGGCACCTGTGACGTCACAGGAGCCGGGGGCAGCTGGATCTATGGGGCGGCTCGGCGGCAGCCTATCCGGGCCCCGGGACGGACAGCGGCGACGTGTTGCCTGAGCTCTCAGCTCTCCGGAGTCCGGCTCGGCTCAGACGGCTGCAGCCAACAGCTTCGTGGCCGACACCGGTCCGGAGCGCGGCAACATCCGACTCAGCCGATCTGGCAGGCTCTGAGCCGGGTCTTCCCGATCAGCCGATCTGGCAGGCTATGAGCCGGGTCTTCCCGATCAGCAGATCTGGCAGGTGACAGACCACTACAGCTTCAGGTGGTTAATGCGGAATATTCCGGCTCATAGTGGTCCTGTGCTGTTCTGACATGCATCTCGCATGTAAATGAGCTTGGTTTCCTAACAGAAGCGAATTTAGTTGCTTTCCATGGTGGATGTTTTGCCGATGAAAGTGGCAGCGACTTTTTACCAGATCATGGTGTAAAATTCTAGACACTATCGCTGACAAACCTTATAAGTTATACTATACCTTTTATATATGAGATGGTTATGTTTGCCATAATGATGAAACTAATATAGATTGGGATGACCATTGGGATGATGATTGGGCAATATTTGTTATGTAAACAATGGCCGAAATTACAGAATCGAGCTTTCTGAGAAGGGTAAGCTGGTCTGAGGTCTGAGAAGGGTCTGAGGTCTGAGAAGGGTAAGCAACTTCTTCATCTGCTAGAAGAAGCGCCGGCCGCCCCACGAATGCGAGGACTCCCGAAACTACATAAAGCAAATATGCCGATGCGTCCTATCACGTCAGGAATCGGCAGCGCCCCCCATCGACTTGCAAAAGTATTAGCAAGACCTCTATCAAATACCCTAGGTGCCGTCAGTGATGGCCACATACGCAACAGCGACGATCTGATGGAAAGACTCCAAAACGTCGATTTTACAGATAAGTGTCTAGCTAGCTTCGATGTCAAGTCCCTATTCACAAATGTTTCGGTGGGAGGTGCATTGAAAGCAATAAAAAGCGTAGTGGACGGTATCGATCCTAGCCAGCTACCGCTCGCAAGGCATGACTATTTAAAATTGTTATCAATGTGCATGAACTTCGGAGGCTTCATGTTCAATTCCGCTGAGTATATTGAACATAGCGGTCTTGCCATGGGATCTCCACTGAGCCCGGTCGCTGCATGTTTGTACATGGAATGGCTAGAAAAGCATAATTATCCGAAGATAATGGGAGTAGATGTACTCTGGGTGCGGTATGTTGATGATATTCTTGTAGTAGCACCACCCACCATGGATTTGAAAGAAAAGCTTCACGAACTTAACTTAGTAGATCTTAAAATCCAGTTAACTATAGAACATGAAAAACATGGCGCTATTCCTTTCCTTGACACAAACATTGTGCGAACAGGAAATCACGTCAAATTCAAAGTATACCGGAAACCTACAAACATAAAAGATTACGTGCACTTCTTCTCTGGACACAGCGATAGGGTAAAACGTGGGGTAGTCTTAGGGTTCTTTCTTAGAGCTCTCCGCATATGTAGCAAACAATATCTCGATGAGGAAATTCAGCATATCATATCATCTTTCATGAAGCTTAAATACCCAAAAGGACTACTTCTTAATCTAAAAAAGAAAGCTACGATTATTCGGAACAAATCAAAGACAGCAAAGACCCGAAAGAAGGATGTTCGATATATTTCCATACCTAACTCCAAAATAGCCGTAACAATTGCGAATCACCTCGAAACGACGGGTATTAAAGTAGCACCGACGTCTGGCAGACAACTAGGAAAGATGATAACTCAAAAGAAAACATCTCAGCATAACGACATCAGCGTCGTTTACAAAGTTCCATGTGGGGCGTGTAGCAAATCATATATAGGTGAAACTGGTAAGAGAATGGAAGTGAGACTTAACCCGCGAGTTACCGGGGTATATTTCATAACGCGACTTACTGGGGGGGGGGCTATTTCCCCCCCCCCCCTCTGATCTCCGGAACTACTGGACCGAATATAAAAATTCAAACGGAATTCGATAGCCCTGGGAAATTTATCGAGAGAAACATAATATTGTCGATCTCAGGGTCACCGATGACGTCACAGGTCAGGTCAAGTACAAAATGTTTGACCGTATCAAAAGGTCTCGATGGATTGAATTGTCGCGCAAAATTGCGATATTAAACGCATAAGCTGTCGATAAATCGGTATGAATCGTGTTTCTGACACTTCTAAGTACCTTTCTAAGCTGTTTATGACCTTGGGTCAGGTCAAGGTCACCCGAGGTCACGAGGTCAAACTGCAGATTACGGTCATTAGGCGTTGTAACACATGTTTATGGTTTGTTTTTCGTCTAGAACGCGAAAAATGACCTTAGAACATTGTTTGTTCCAAATATATAGAAGTAAAAAGCAAAAATGGAAATGCGTTTTTTATGCATAGTAATGCTGTGAGAAATGGTCGATTGTTGTCATTTATAGCTCATAACTCGGTCATTTTTAAAGATATCGACTTTAAATTTGGTACACATATTCACCACATACGTCTTGATCACATATATTCCGGTTTTGGGATAATTCTGATTTTTCCTTAAAAATGACAATATTACGGGCTGTCCAACTGCTATCTCGGATTTTTGAGTTTTTTATTCAAAATTTTGAGAAATCCAAATACATTTTGTTTATAAACAAAACAAAATGTATTTGGATTTCTAAAAATTTTGAATAAAAAACTAAAAAATCCGAGATAGCAGTTGGACAGCCCGTACTATTGTCAGTAATTTGATTTAAAACAATTTAGTTTATCTCACATAATCTACCTTTGACAGCGTTTTCCGAAAACCATTATTTTGCAACAAAAACCGAAGAACATGACGTCACTCTGACGACATTCCCGGCTGACCTATCATAGCCTCATATTTTTATTTTTGCATACATGTGTAAAATTGATGTGAGAGAAGGTATTGCAAGTTTGGTGACCATACCGGTGTTCTTTAGGAGTTATTGGAAAATAACGGGAGGGGGGT
>JAXIVJ010017373.1:2500-26348 GCA_036785665.1 Chirona hameri
CAGTGAGCTGTGCCGTGGCGAACTCAGGGGTGGGATGACTGCACTTGCGCACGTGCACACCCCTATTCTATCTGAGGAACGGCTGAGCCGATTGTGTTCAAATTTGGTGTGTGGTTAGGGACTCCTCAGCCGCCACTTTTACGCAACTCAGGGGTGGGGTGACTGCACGTGCGCACGTGCACACCACTATTCTATATCTCAGTAACGGCTGAGCCGATTGTGTTCAAATTTGGTGTGTGGGTAGGGACCTCTCATCCGCCAGTTTCCCACAAGTCGGGGTGGGTGGCTCTGCACGTGCGCACGTGCACACCCCTATTCTATATATCTGCAACGGCTGAGCCGATTGTGTTGAAATTTGATGTGTGGTTAGGGACCTCTCAGCCCCCACTTTCCAACAAGTCAAAGGTGGGTGCCTCTGCACGTGCACGTGGGTGCTTCTGACATTGTTTGTATCTCAGAAACTACTTGCCCGATCGAGTTGAAATTGCCCATACATTTCCTTCCCGCTCGCTCGTTCATCGCCAACTACGGCGCCTTACTGGTATATATGGGGAAAATCTGAATATGAGCGGCCCGACCCGACCCGACCCGGCCCGACCCGGCCCGTGGCGACGCTTTTGAGAAGCTAATATCTCTGCAACCGCACGTCCGATTGCCAAGCGGGCTTCTTTGCTGAGCAGCCCCATCCAACCTACCCTGTTTGAGACCAGTGCCGACTCACGTGGGCGACTACCACTGCGCTTGGCGCATGCCGCGTGATGGGTGTTGGAAGGTGTTCCCTCGCAATAACTCCGCAACGGCTGAGCCAATTGTGTATTTGGTGTGTGGTAAGGGACCCTTCAGCCGCCACTTCCACACAAGTTAGTGGCGGGGTGCCTCTGCACGTGCGCACGTGCACACCCCTATTCTATATCGCAGGAATGGCTGAACCGATTGTGCTCAAATTTGGTGTATGGTTAGGGACCTCTCAGCCGCCACTTTCCCACAAGTCAGGGGTGGGGTGCTTCTACACGTGCGCACGTGCGCACCCTTTTTGTATCTCAGAAGCTATTTGCCCGATGGAGTTGAAATTCACAATACATTTTCTTCACGCTCACTCGTTCATCGCCAACTTCGACGTCTTACTGGTTGTTTATGAAATTCATTTGGGAAAAGTCAGAAACCTGACTGAACGTTGATACTAACATTGCTCCCTGTGCCAGTTATCGGAATTCGATTCGCAGACACGGATCCCGGGTATAAGGTGTGGTTTGGCCGTATAAGGTGTGGTTTGGCCGTATAAGGTGTGGTTTGGCCGTATAAGGTGTGGTTTGGCCGTATAAGGTGTGGTTTGGCCGTATAAGGTGTGGTTTGACCGGATAAGGTGTGTTTTGGCCGTATAAGGTGTGGTTTAGCCGTATAAGGTGTGGTTGGTCCGTATAATGTGTGGTTTGACCGTATAAGGTGTGGTTTGGCGGTATAAGGTGTTTGGCCGTACAAGGTGTGGTTTGGCCGTATAAGGTGTGGTTTGACCGGGTAAGGTGTGTTTTGGCCGTATAAGGTGTGGTTTAGCCGTATAAGGTGTGGTTTGTCCATATAAGGTGTGGTTTGACCGTATAAGGTGTGGTTTGGCCGTATAAGGTGTTTGGCCGCATAAGGTGTGGTTTGGCCGTATAAGGTGTGGTTTGGCCGTATAGGGTGTGGTTTGGCCGTATACGGTGTGGTTTGGCCGTCACTATACTAGGAAACAAAGAGGGCGTTCTAGACGGTATATGGCTGCATCAGTTGCGCGGCCGTATAGCCCCAATGTTGGGCTACCCCCTAGACATTAGGCAGCATAGAAACACATAGACACGCTGACTCACCGAGACACCAACTCACCAAACATAGACACGCTGACTCACCGAGACACCAACTCACCAAACATAGACACGCTGACTCACCGAGACACCAACTCACCAAACATAGACACGCTGACTCACCGACACACCAAACATAGACACGCTGACTCACCGAGACACCAAACATAGACACGCTGACTCACCGACACACCAATTCACCAAACATAGATACGCTGACTCACCGAGACACCAACTCACCAAACATAGACACGCTGACTCACCGACACACCAAACATAGACACGCTGACTCACCGACACACCAACTCACCAAACATAGACACGCTGACTCACCGAGACACCAACTCACCAAACATAGACACGCTGACTCACCGAGACACCAACTCACCAAACATAGACACGCTGACTCACCGACACACCAACTCACCAAACATAGACACGCTGACTCACCGAGACACCAACTCACCAAACATAGACACGCTGACTCACCGACACACCAACTCACCAAACATAGACACGCTGACTCACCGAGACACCAACTCACCAAACATAGACACGCTGACTCACCGAGACACCAACTCACCAAACATAGACACGCTGACTCACCGAGACACCAACTCACCAAACATAGACACGCTGACTCACCGAGACACCAACTCACCAAACATAGACACGCTGACTCACCGAGACACCAACTCACCAAACATAGACACGCTGACTCACCGACACACCAACTCACCAAACATAGACACGCTGACTCACCGAGACACCAACTCACCAAACATAGACACGCTGACTCACCGAGACACCAACTCACCAAACATAGACACGCTGACTCACCGAGACACCAACTCACCAAACATAGACACGCTGACTCACCGACACACCAACTCACCAAACATAGACACGCTGACTCACCGAGACACCAACTCACCAAACATAGACACGCTGACTCACCGAGACACCAACTCACCAAACATAGACACGCTGACTCACCGACACACCAAACATAGATACGCTGACTCACCGACACACCAACTCACCAAACATAGACACGCTGACTCACCGAGACACCAACTCACCAAACATAGACACGCTGACTCACCGACACACCAATTCACCAAACATAGATACGCTGACTCACCGACACACCAACTCACCAAACATAGACACGCTGACTCACCGAGACACCAACTCACCAAACATAGACACGCTGACTCACCGACACACCAACTCACCAAACATAGACACGCTGACTCACCGGCACACCAACTCA
Source organism: Chirona hameri (assembly GCA_036785665.1). NCBI lineage: Eukaryota > Metazoa > Arthropoda > Thecostraca > Balanomorpha > Balanidae > Chirona > Chirona hameri. The sequence goes on from JAXIVJ010017373.1 coordinate 5,615, forward strand.
CCAAACATAGACACGCTGACTCACCGAGACACCAACTCACCAAACATAGACACGCTGACTCACCGAGACACCAACTCACCAAACATAGACACGCTGACTCACCGACACACCAACTCACCAAACATAGACACGCTGACTCACCGAGACACCAACTCACCAAACATAGACACGCCGACTCACCGACACACCAAACATAGATACGCTGACTCACCGATACAACAATTCACCAAACATAGACACGCTGACTCACCGACACACCAATTCACCAAACATAGATACGCTGACTCACCGACACACCAAACATAGATACGCTGACTCACCGACACACCAACTCACCAAACATAGACACGCTGACTCACCGAGACACCAACTCACAAAACATAGACACGCTGACTCACCGACACACCAATTCACCAAACATAGATACGCTGACTCACCGACACACCAACTCACCAAACATAGACACGCTGACTCACCGAGACACCAACTCACCAAACATAGACACGCTGACTCACCGACACACCAATTCACCAAACATAGATACGCTGACTCACCGACACACCAACTCACCAAACATAGACACGCTGACTCACCGAGACACCAACTCACCAAACATAGACACGCTGACTCACCGAGACACCAGCTCACCAAACATAGACACGCTGACTCACCGACACACCAAACATAGATACGCTGACTCACCGATACAACAATTCACCAAACATGTGCAGACTAATCAGGGGCGGATCCAGGATATTTTAGAAGGGGTGGCCGCAGGCCAATTTAGGGGCGCCTTCCAAAAATCCAGGGGCGCCGTGATAGCAGTGTTCATTAAGTCGCAGCTGGAGCGAACGGGAGACATTAAAACAACCAGCACACATGAAATATAGTACGTATTTTCGCTGTATGTGAATGCCTTAATCCATCGCCAGGCGCCTGGCGACAGACAGCCCGTGGGGCGCCCTTCTGGCAGGGGGTGGCCGCGACCGCTGCGGCCACACTCTGGACCCACCCCTGAGACTAATCAGCAGATCCAAGCCAAACATATTGAATTAGTCGGTTATAATTTGCCTGTTTGACATGTCTCGGTATATATGTCTTATAACGCTGCCGAAAATGCAAAGTAATTAGTAACTTCTGCTGAGTGAGGCCTCTTTAGACAGCTACCTCTTTACCTCTCGGGGATACCTCTTTCCGGGACGGCCTGTTGCATTATTTTCACTGGCGGTTCTGTTCGAATATGCAAATAGGGATAGGCTAAGAAAGTAAGGTATGCAGACTATTAATATATGTAAAACAGTGAGATAGTTGATCTGCGTAAGGTCGCTCCACTTTTTTGGATTTGGGTTATTTACTCGTTCGTTTAAGACTACAAGAGTTAGGAAACATGTGTTTTTGATAGAAGGGTTGCATCTGGATCCTTTTAGCATCATAAATGTGATTCAACATCTTTAAATGCATATATTTGTTGTTATTTTGGTGGAAAATGATCTTTTAAAAGACTGACATTAACCAATCCAGAGCAAAGTCACTGTTTCCAACCGAAATGCACAGCTATGTCAGGTGGCAGATTACTTGGGGCAGCAATGAACCAACAACATGCTTAAAGGGATTATACGGGTTTCCGTCCTGAAAGTAAATGCACTCTTTTGCAGTTGTATGAGCTTTACACACGTTTAAGACATATAACAGACCTCAATGCTAATTTAGTCCACTATTTCAGCAATTATCAGCGTTAAAACTCGGGCGTTTTTCGAGACTAGTATTAGACAATGAGTACTTGATCGGCACTATTGTCCACCACTTTTATCTTAAGATCAATTTTAGAGTTTTTAATTATCTGCAAGTCCTACACTGGATCACAACATTATTCTTCAATTCAAAACTGACGGGACTTTGTATTACTACACACTGTTCGTTGAGGTTTTGTGTTTTTGTGTTTTTCTTATTTCCGGCCTTTAGCGTTGAGAATTTGGTGGTGGCGTATTCATTTTTTTGGCATGAAAATTCATGAAAAATATATAATTTTATGGGAAAACTAGGTAAATGATGCTGTCGTTGGAACAAAACAAGTTTATTTTCTTTCAAATATTGCTTATTTTACCGGAAATATGCCATAAGTCAGGTGTTTTTTATTAGCATAAAAGAGATGACTGGCTCTGCCTCAGCCGGTCCTGCAGAAAATACGCGGTGGCATCACCGCGCACTTTGGAATGTCCTTACGTGCAGAAGAGATCATTTCCAGAAAAAAAATGTGGCTACCGTGGGACTTCTACCACCTTTATAAGTACGTTTTACTATGTAACTCAATTATTCTGGGAAAAACCCGTATAATCCCTTTAAGGCCTACCAGAATGCAAGAAATTCAGTTAAGAAAAAGGTCAGAGCAGCTAAAAGGGCAAAGGAACTTGATTTAGCTAGACATTGTAATGCAGATAGTAAGAAGTTCTTCAGTTTGTATAAGTTAAGTACAGTTTCCAAAAATATAGGTCCATTTAAGGTAGATGATGTGTTAGTTAGCAAGGACAGTGAAATGGTTGAAGTGCTTAATGATCAGTTTCAATCTGTCTTTACTATCGAGGACCAGAGTAGTATTGCAGCACTTCAGCCTGAGCTAGAGACAGAGGAGACTATAGGAGAGCTAGGTGGCATAAGTAGTGAACTTGTTCTAGAATATCTAAAGAAAGTAAGGCCTAACAAGGCAGAAGGACCTGATGAAATCCATGCTAGACTTTTAAGAGAATCTGAAAGGGAGTTGTCGGTTCCATTAGCCATAATATTTTCTAAATCACTTGCAGATAGTAAAATTCCACTTGATTGGAAAAGAGCAAATGTTGTTCCTATTCATAAAAAGGGAGATAGAAGTAAAGAGGAAAACTATAGACCAGTTAGTCTGACCTCATTAGTCTGCAAGGTGCTTGAATCAATCATCAAAGATAAGATTGTTGAATTCTTGGAGCAAAATGAACTCATCAAGGATACACAGCATGGCTTTAGGAAGGGCCGTTCTTGTTTAACTAATCTTCTGGAGTTTTTGGATGTTGCAACAGATAGCTTTGATCAGGGTAAACAGCTAGATGTAGCTTTTCTTGATTTCAGTAAAGCATTTGACAAAGTCCCCCATACATGACTGGGGTTGCAACTTAAAATTCATGGGATCAGGGGCAAGATTCTGGATTGGATAGAAACGTGGCTTTCAGGACGCCAGCAAAGGGTTATATTGAATGGGTGCCAATCACAATGGAAGGAGGTTCTCAGTGGGGTTCCACAGGGCTCAGTCCTGGGCCCATTGCTTTTTATAATATTTGTGAATGCAATTGAGAACAGTATAGACAGCAAAGTCTTGAAATTTGCAGACGATCTAAAAGTTGTCAGGATTATTAGAGGAAAACATGATCAGGATGTTTTTCAATCAGATCTGGACAAGCTAGTTGAGTGGTCTGAAGCATGGCAGATGAAATTCAATTTGAGTAAATGTAAGATTATGCACGCTGGACGGGTTAGCAGTAAACATAGGTATGAAATGGGTGGGCAGAAAATGGAGCAGATTGAAAAGGAAAGAGATTTAGGTGTCGTGGTAAACAATAGACTATCAGCGTCAGACCAGGTTGTAGAAGCTAGGAAAAAGGCACTTAGAATGCTAGGGGCCATTAACAGAAATGTTTCCTACAAGAGTGAAAAGGTAATAACAAAACTGTATTGTGCATACGTTAGACCACATTTGGAGTATTGTGTACAAGCCTGGTCTCCAACATATGAGAAAGATTGCTGGTTGTTAGAAAGAGTTCAAAAAAGAGCAACAAAAATGGTTAATTGTCTTGGTAGTTTACCTTATGAAGATAGATTAAAGAAATTGGGTATGTTTTCACTTAGATATAGAAGGCTAAGAGGAGATCTAATTGAAGTCTTCAAATTTGTAAATAGTCAGCATTCTGGATATTTAAAGGGTATGTTTGAGTTCAATAGGGAAAATCGAGGTAGAGGTCATCAGCATAAACTCATTATGAAACAAAGTAGGACTAGGCTACGACAGTCATTTTTCAGTAGAAGGGTTGTAGGACATTGGAATATGCTACCAGGGGATGTCGCTGATGCAGTGACACTTGCTTCCTTCAAAATTAGATTAGATAAATACTTTACAGAGAAGGGATTAGTTCATAAATACTCGTGGGATTAGCCTTCTTTTATGCAGGTAGAGTAAGGTGATTTGAAGGGGCGAGACTGGTGGAGGGGGGGAGGGGGTGGGGGGGGGGGGGGTGGGGTGCAACCTCGGATGGGCCCAAGAGGCTCTTTGTTGCACTTTTCTTTTATGTCTTTATGTCTATGTCTTTAAGAAAGAGCAGCAGTCGGGAGAGGTGAGTGGCCTGTCGTCGGGTGTATCTCCATCAATGGTCCAGATCATCGGCTAGAAGGACGTCATCAATTGGGCGTCAGGTACAAACACAGAGCTGTTGTGTCTGAACAAACTGTCTGAGCTGTCTGACTGACGTGGAACTTTGTGTCTGAGCTGTCTGACTGATGTGGGAATGTGTGTTGGAGCTGTCTGACTGACGTGGGACTGTGTATCTATGTCTGACTGACGTGGGACTGTGTGTCTGAGCTGTCTGACTGACGTGGAACTGTGTGTCTGTGTCTGACTGACGTGGGACTGTGTGTCTGAGCTTTCTGACTGGCGTGAGAATGTGTGTCTGAGCTGTCTGACTGACGTGGGACTGTGTGTCTGAGCTGTCTGACTGACGTGGGACTGTGTGTCTGAGCTGTCTGACTGACGTGGGAATGTGTGTCTGAGCTGTCTGACTGACGTGGGACTGTGTGTCTGAGCTGTCTGACTGACATGGGATTTTGTGTATGAGCTGTCTGACTGACGTGGGACTGTGTGTCTGAGCTGTCTGACTGATGTGGGAATGTGTGTTGGAGCTGTCTGACTGACGTGGGACTGTGTGTCTGAGCTGTCTGATTGACGCGGGACTGTGTGTTTGAGCTGTCTGACTGCCGTGGGACTGTGTGTCTGAGCTGTCTGACTGACGTGGGACTGTGTGTCTGTGTCTGACTGACGTGGGACTGTGTGTCTGAGCTGTCTGACTGACGTGAGAATGTGTGCCTGTGTCTGAATGACGTGGGACTGTGTGTCTGAGTTGTCTGACTGACGTGGGACTGTGTGTCTGTGTCTGAATGACGTGGGACTGTGTGTTTGAGCTGTCTGACTGACGTGGGACTGTGTGTCTGAGCTGTCTGACTGACGTGGGACTGTGTGTCTGAGCTGTCTGACTGACGTGGGACTTTGTGTCTGAGCTGTCTGAATGACGTGGGACTGTGTGTCCGAGCTGTCTGACTGACGTGGGACTGTGTGTCTGTGTCTGAATGACGTGGTGATGTGTGTCTGAGCTGTCTGACTGACGTGGGACTGTGTGTCTGAGCTGTCTGAATGACGTGGGACTTTGTGTCTGAGCTGTCTGACTGACATGGGACTGTGTGTCTATGCTGTCTGACTGACGTGTGACTGTGTGTTTGAGCTGTCTGACTGACGTGAGACTGTGTGTCTGAGCTGTCTAACTGACGTGATACTGTGGGTCTGTGTCTGAATGACGTGGGACTGTGTGTCTGAGCTGTCTGACTAACGTGGGACTGTGTGTCTGTGTCTGAATGACGTGGGACTGCGTGTCTGAGCTGTCTGACTGACGTGGGACTGTGTGTCTGTGTCTGAATGACGTGGTAATGTGTGTCTGAGCTGTCTGACTGACGTGGGACTGTGTGTCTGAGCTGTCTGACTGACGTGGGACTGTGTGTCTGCGTTGTCTGACTGACGTGGGGCTATGTGTCTGTGTCTGAATGTGAAGGAGTGAGACTGACTGGTGTTAGAGCTGGGCTGGGTTAGAGCTGGGTTAGAGCTGGACGAGCTTCGTAAGTGTGCCGATCCTGCACTACACACATACAAATATTTAGAACCCACAGGGTTCTAGAGCTCGTGCCAAAAATGAGAAGCCCATGAGTACTACACATACCATTCATAACGTACTTATTCCGATTTTAGGGTACTTCGTTCACACCCGTGGTCCTAACCTCAGTACTTGGTCAAGTACCTTAATGGTCACCACTACCTATACTTCGCCCAGTGTCTAAGCCCACTTAGAAGCCTATGGGTACTAGCAATTGCAGTACCCTATAGGTGCGCGTGCCAAAAATGAGAACCCCTGGAGTACTAGCATAACTGAGTACTTCAAGTAGTACCTGAAACAATTCAACAAAAGTACTTGTCGCAGTATGAAACGGGAACTATATATGAGGATGGCACTGCAAAGTGGGGGAAAATATTCAGAAACACGTAACGCGTAAAAACATGTTAAACATTCACGGTAGGCAATGACATTGAAAGTTGCGACACTTGAGGTCCGAGTTAGCTGTAATAGAGATGTTGCGAAATTGCACACTGTAGTAAAGTGTTCATATTTCCCTGAAATGTGGCGAATTAAACTCGTAGGCAACTCCTAGGTACTCATTTGAGTTTGTCATACTTCAATTATCGAAGATGTCTGTTTATTAATGAACACCCTGAAAACGCCAGCACAATGTGAATATACAGAGGATACGCACAACAAACCGGCATCAGTCCCACAGTGCCTATAACACGGCACAGTACATGCCAGCAACGGTAAAAAACAAAACAAGACGTGTCTTCCAAATGTTCAACGGTTCAAACAGCCGTTCTTGAAAGCACAACGGTTCAAACAGCCGTTCCTGAAAGCACATCACTGCACCCGTTCAGCTCACTCCCGCGGGCTTTGTATTACATGGTGAGCATCTTTCACCGAAAACAAATGTGGCTTCAAGTGGTTGAACGGTTCAACGGAACGGTTCGACGGTTCAAACAGCCGTAGGTACTTGAAAGCATCACTGCACCCGTTCAGCTCACTCCCGCTTTGTATTAAACGGTGAGCATCTTTCACCGAAACAAAAAATGTGGCTTCCACTGGTTGAACGGTTCAACGGAACGGTTCGACGGTTCAAACAGCCGTACTTGAAAAGCATCACTGCACCCGTTCAGCTCACTCCCGCAGGCTTTGTATAAAGGTGAGGACCTTCCGCGGCACTTTCGTGCCGTCATCGATGTGCAGGACGTACCTTTCAATATATATCAGGTACGCACGGTGCTGTTTAGGGTACTTCACATGGAAAATCATGTGGCACAGTCAGGGCCACGACGGCCTCTTCCTCGCAGTTGAATGTGGCCACCTGCTGTCCCTCTATGATGAGGACGTGTGGGCTGCAGCCCACGAGTTGCGGGTGAGGACTGGCTCTGGCTGGCGGCTCTTCTGGTATGAGGTCCTCCGCCACAAGCAGGCGACGAACCTGCAGTGGTGTGACTTCTGAAAGGGAAAGAAGTAAACTGTTACCAAAAGTATATTTTCAGGACACTAAAAGGAGATAATAAACACTCAACTCAATTATAAATGGTCGCATGGATAACGATTCCCTTCAAACCATTCTTACGAGGTATAGGAAGCTTTTGATCATCACAATGATTTTATCAGCATGGTTGAATAGATTGACTATTACAATTCAGATTTCCAACCTGAACACGATGACATCATACATCGTAGTGTGCACCGACTCCCTTTCGGCCCTATTGTCCTTGCACCTATATGCACCGATGCGTTATGCGATATATGAAAATGTGTCAATGCGATTGCGGCGGTGCTGGTATAGCTACGGTATGTGATTTACGATACGGACCTGTCCTCCCAAGCCCTTATGGCGCGGGCCCGGCCGCCACTCGGTGGCAGGGCAAGGTCATCGGGCTATAGTGGGCAAGGGTCGGCCCGGCGGCGATGTGTGAGACCACCAGATCGAGGGAGGTGGGAGGCGCGGCCCTGGCTGAGGGACGTGGCCGTTGAGGCCCGTCTCCACCATACCCTCTACCATGGATCGACTCCTCCACTGTCCACTTCCACCTGGACCTGGGCCGCCAAGCCCGGCGGAACGCCCCGGAGACGGCCCAACGAGCGGTAGCCGAGACGCACCTACGGGAGCTCCCGGCGGACGCTGTATGGATTTAGATGGACGGGTCGGCCGAAACGGGCGTCTCTAACGGCAACGGTGGCGCACTCGTCATCCCCGGACTGGAGAAACGCGGGAGATCCGGGTCTCGACGGGCCGTCTGTGCTCAAGCACGCGCGTGGAGCTCACATCGCTGCTCGCGGCGCTAGAGGCGGCCCCTGAGCTGTTGTTTGATAATTGGGGGTTTTGGTCGCGCCGAATGCTAAGGTCAATTTGCGCCCACGGCCCCTGAGCTGCCGCGCTGCGAGTACCTGCCGGTGGTCACCGGTCTGGATCTCAAGGCGGCGCTGCTGCTGTCTGGAGATGCGGCGGCTCAGACGTCGACGCTGGACGTCCGGTTGTGGGCCCAGCTCCGTCGGCTGGAGTCCTCCGGCTGCACCTCCAGTGGGCACCGGCGCACTGCAGCCTGCCAGAGGACGAGAGCGGACGCCCTGGCCAAGGAGGTTGCTGAGCTCCCTCAGCTGTCAGCGCCGGTCGACGTAAGCACCCTCACCCGTGTCGTCGCGCAGACTACCAGGAGCTGGTAGGCTGGCACCAGTGACAATCAGTGCCGCCACCAGAGAGGAGGCTGTGGACGCGCACCAGCTTCGAGCGGGACACTGGGGGCGCCCGGAGCAATACCTTCACCGCATTGGACGCCGACCCACTGAACAGTGTCAATAATGCAGCGGCACCGGCTGCCCAGCGGGTCGGTGTCTAGTCTGCAAGGGAGCGGCGGACACCCCAGCCCACGTCTTGCTGCACTGTCCGTGCCTCCTCGGCCCTCGTCTCCGTGTGCTGGGCAATATTGTCGCCACGGAGCGCGACTAATTATTGACAAAATCTGTTATAGAAGAAGTCAGCTACAGTTTTCAAATTCAGGATGGCCAATCTTCAAAAAAGTTGCAACACATGATCAGAACTCCTAGCCCCTAGCCAGGGTAACAACATAACAATTATATATCCCATCGGTTGAACTATAATCAAGCCACAGTGTGTCCATAAAGTAGTGGTGGGGTTTTAAAGATACTTATTGGAGGAAAAGAGCCACCACACATTTTAATTATATAGGTACTGGTTGAGTCCCTATACAACCCTATACAGAAACTTTTGTATGCATTCTTTTGTTTCTATATCATTTTCAGTTAATACTTGTTAACCTCACCCAATATGAGAAACCCTGCCCTAACATCACCTAGCAAACCCCAATCTAAACCAATTATGGGTTCAGTTAGGTAGTTATGTTTTCAGTTTGTAGCTCGCCAGCCACACAGTTCATGTGGGCCAGCCCCATACTGCTAATTCTACAACTTTGTGAACCTGGGAGTGCTGGAGAGGGTTCCGAGTGATTCTGCCAGAACTGTAGTAGTTTATCTATAATACCTCATTAGATGCAGTTCTCCACCTTTTAAGTTTTTTTTAATAGAACACAGCCATTGTTCAACCCTGGTAAATTGCTCTCCAAAGCTATCCTATGCTTTTCGGAAGATCCTTTACATATTCATGTTTTTTCCCATCCTGAAAATCCACCTTCAAAAATACCATATCAAATCATAAGGATCAACATATATGTATATGTAAAGGACTACTTTTCAATTCTACCAACACTTTTCATGCTATTAGTAGCTGTGTTCTTGTACATCTATCCACAATACACATGTTTATGGCCCCAGGCTATAGAGGTGCTAAGTTTATGGAAGCATATATTATGCTCTGTCGAAAGATATTTCAATGCTAAATATTATTCAAATATAGACAGAATGAAATAAATATGAACATTGAACTTTCTGAAGAAAAACAGTTTAAAATGTCTTCACTACCATAAACCCAAATGAACACAAGACTGGTATCTCTACTACCAATGGGGACAGAAACCCTTGGGAGTAGAGATGCCAGTCTGGTGTAAAAAGTTTGCTTGAGTGTGCAGTAGCAGGAGTTTTTTTTTGCTGGGAAACTTCATGGTCTTACTTATTTTAGTCTTAATATGTAATCAAATAATATTTGGCAATACAAATATATTTGGATAGAGCATATTAGTTTCAATAAAATTAGCACCTATGCCCGAGGGCTACAAACATGTGTATTGTATATGGATAGACAAAAACATGGCTAGTGTCAACATGGAGCTGCCATATATCCTACTGATGTTACAATGAATAGGAGCTGTGTTCTTTCCCATCCATCCACAATACACATGTTTAGACTCTCAGGCTATAAAGATGCTAATTTTATGGAAACTGATTATTATTTTCTATCCAAAGATATTCTAATGCTAAATATTATTTAATTAAAGACGGAGACTAAAACATGTATAACCATGAAGTTTCCCAGCCAAAAAAGCTTCAAAATGAATTCACTGTGACCACAAACTCAAGCAAACTATATTTACACAAGACGGCATCTCTACTCCTAAAGATTACTATCCCCATAGGTTGTAGAGATGTTAGTCTTCTGCAATTACTTCACTTGGGTTTCTAGTAGTGAAGTCATTTTTCAGCTATTTTTCATGAAAGGTTTTAAATTTGGGATGATGACGTCATTATTGAGCTATAGACCGCCGCTGATTGGCTGACAACGTGGGATTGGCCGAAAGTGTCTTGTCAGCCAATCAGCGGTGGCACTAGCACTGTCGGATCCAAGGGGGGCAACCAGGTCATGCCCCCCCCCCCCAAGCCTGGAAGGGGGGGACCAACATGTCTTTTGCTCCCCCCCCCCCAAAACAAAAAAACGTTAACAATTTATTGTAAAAATTGACTTTGCAGCAGTCAAAATTCAGCTATCCAGTGAAAAACTGGAAATTTTGGAAAACATGGCTCTTGCCATCAAATCTGGGCTTAAAAAGCTCAACTGGATGAGAAAATAGCAGCCAGCAAGCCGCCAGTCGAAATTGAAGCTCGAACAAACGTTTTTTTTTACATGTAGGAAGAACACTTCATATGGTATCAATTTGGAATCCAATCTACACTATTTCGGCGCAAATGGTTGTCAAAAATGACGCCTTACTTTTGTGGAAATAACTTTTCAGGACGCGTGACAGCGGTGTGTACAAAGTTCACGTGTGATTTTCATGAAGGTCCCAATGCAGTTGCTGGCACTAGGCCCAAATAAAAAAAAATTGACGCGTCAATACTTTGATCCAGCCCAATAGAAATGGTATTAGGGAAAATGACCGATTTAAAAACGGCGATTATGAAGCACTAGAAAACAGTGATGGGATGAATGGCACATGAATCAGTGCATTGTGGCTCATAATACAGTTTCAGCCACCTAGATGTTCAATAATTCTCTTGGAAATTGATGCAATATTGCTTTATAAGTGCATCAATTTTTGTATCCCTTGGCTCACCTGAATTTTTTGTTTGAGTCAAATTCAAATCAATGTATCAAAATATTGATGCAGTAACAGCATGGGTGAATAATCTTGTAAACAAAAATACTTTTCCATAATAATTTCATGTAATTACATTACCAAATTCGTTTTATTCACTTACAAAATATAAACTTGAAAATTTAAAAAGGTTATCTTAAGAAAATGACAGAAACATATTTGATGTAATTTGTTGCCACGTGATGGCGTCTTAATCTTTCCCGAAACAAACCCAAAAAAACTTACGTAAACAGTTTGAGTTGTGACCGAGGTGGATGGAGTAAACAGTTGTGCATCAGATGGTGTGATTATTTTTGTAGACTGACCATTTTCCATGGGTTTTTTAGTGAAATGTCAATAATTGTGTCAATTTTTGTTATCCTTAAAGGAAATAGTTCACCTTTGAAAATTTGCCCAAACACGATTTCATTATACTTTTTAATACAATTTATTTTTATATTGTCAAAAATGGCCTTATATATCGCGCCGATTCAGGACAGAAGGCCGTACATTATTATTGTTTATCAAAACTATATGCATACTCTCTGAGTCAGAGTCCTGACGTTACGCGAATGTAAAAAAATGGCTCAGCCAATCAGATTCGAAAGTAGTAGCGTAAGGATAGGTTCGCATGCCAACCGGCGGCCGGCGGTTCGCTTGCTAGCACCAGCTGCAAGCTGATTGGCTGATGGTATAGCCTCTGCCCGGGCTAGATCCAGCACCACATTCTTTCGCCAGCACCGCATTCCTTCGCCAAAAAATCAAATATATTCGGCTGGTCTTTTCAGTCAAGAAAACTTGCAGATAGGGGTTTCCCAACACGGGCTACAAAACAGCTATCTCAGTTTAAAACTAATGTTGAAGGTGAACTATTTCCTTTAAGTACAGTGCCTAATACCTATGACAAGCTCCGCCCACTTCGCATAAAAAAATGACGCGTCAATAACTTAATTTTTTGGACCTAGTGCCCACAACTGAATGGCAATTGTGCAATCAAAATAAAACAAACTATAGACAGCCACGTCGGACAGCCATGTGCCTTCACCGAGACATGGCTGTCCGACGACACGGTGGACTCGGAACTACAGGTCGGCCTGCCCAACCACAGCTGGTTCAGACGCGACCGGCCGACGCACGCTGGCGGCGTCGCCTGTGCCGTCTGCACGAGCCTGTCTCCGGTGCGCCGGCACGACTTGGAGCCAGACGACACAGAACTGCTCATCGTCGAACTCAACACAACACCGAAGTGCATACTGGGAGAATGCTACTGCCCACCCTTTGACGACGCATCGCTTGCCAGGACACTGACTGCCCTCCAATCGGTAACGCAGCGTTACCCGCATCGTGGCGTCGTTGTCGTCGGAGATCTCAACATACCAGACATCCAGTGGAGCGAGACGACTTCAGATTGGGCGAGGGCGAACGTCACACGCCATTCACGTCGCACACATAATTTTCTGGACACCTGCGCGCTGACGAACTTGAGGCAGTTTGTATGGCAAAATACGCGTGGCAACAAAACGCTAGATCTTGTTCTGTCCAACCAAAGTGTCACCGATGTCACAGTGCGGGACGGAACATTCGACTCTGACCACAAGGAAGTTGTCTGTACTGTCAGAAAACTAAAAGCATCAGCCCCGTTAGTTACTAGAACTACTGTATTTAAATATAAAGACGCCGATTTTGGCAGGATGAGAAGGTCGCTCGAATTGTACCCGTGGCAGGTTCTGGATGATAAGCATGTAGACGAGGCCGTTGACATGTTCAATGATATTCTGTGCGCGACTATTAAGGACTGTATCCCTACTGTGCAGATCGAGCGGAATTACCCGCCTTGGTTCGACAGAGAGCTACGCACTCTGTTAAGACAGGAGTGTTCATTTCGAAGAATGAAAAGAAATAGGTGTGAGCAAACTGAGGCAGACTTCCGCGATAAGAGGAGCGATTTTAAAACTGCGGCTAACACCAAATATAGTGAATATCTTGTCGGACTAACACACGATTTTAAAAGCAACCCGAAACGATTCTGGTCTTTCTTTCTTAAAGAATACTAAGAGTGGGAACAAGCGCCTGTCAATGCTCAAGGTAGGAGGTGTAGATATCACGGACGACAGGGAAAAGGCTAACGCTTTGAATGCCGCATTCTCGTCCAAATTCTCCGACACTCTTATCGCGGAGTTTCCCGCTGCCCCAGTATACGATGTGCCGCAGCTGACCAATATGTACTGGACATCGACACTGTCCGAGCGATACTCGATAGCATACCGGAACACAAAGCGTGTGGTCCTGACGGGATAAGTGCGAGGATTATCCGTGAATGCCGAGATGTACTCACTGTACCACTGACAAAAATATGTTCGATGTCGCTCCGGCAGGGAATATTCCCGGAACCTTGGAAGCGTGCAAATGTCGTGCCGATTTTTAAGAAGGGTAGCGTCAAGGACCCGAGCTGTTACAGGTCCGTGTCGTTGATTTCTCTGTTCGGAAAAGTACTGGAGAGAGTTGTATATTTTACCCTGTTGCGTCACGTGGATCCTGTCATGTCACCGGCGCAACATGGTTGTATACCCGGCCGCTCCTGTGTGACCAACCTAGCATCAATGCTGAGCACTGCCTGGGAATTCATTGAGGAACGTATTCAAACAGATTGCATTTACACCGATTTTTCGTCAGCTTTTCAAAGCGTTAATCATGCTCTCCTGCTCCACAAACTCAAAAATTCATACAACATTTCAGATTGTGCATTGCTATGGTTTACTTCATATCTTGAAAACAGGCAACAACGCGTAGTTGTAAACGGGCAGTGCTCGGCATGGAGCCCGGTAACCTCGGGTACTCCCGAGGGAGGTATAATCTCCGCTTTACTGTTTGCGATGTACGTCAACGATCTTCCTATTGGGATGTCCTCTGGGGTTCTGCTGTTCGCGGATGACGCAAAATTATACAGGAAAATTTTCAGAAGCTCCGACGCCCAAGCCCTTCAAAATGACCTCAATAAGCTATACGAGTGGTCAAAAGTATGGAAGTTAAAGTTAAACTCATCTAAATGTAAATCTTTCCGAATGTCATTGAGAACAAAGCCATTAGAAACAACTTATCACATTGATAGGACTGAATTAGAGCACGTTGACCAAATTCGGGACCTCGGAGTTATACTTGATACAAAAATTACATTCGGGACACATGTAGATAGTTCAGTGAAAAAAGCAAACAGAGCTCTCGGTGTACTCATTCGATCATTCCAAAAAGCCAGCCCCAGAGGATATCTCAATGACCGATCCGTCATTGCTTCGTACTGCGCACACGTTCGCTCCAACTTGGAGTACTGTAGCGTGATTTGGGGAGGCGCCGCTTCATCTCATGTCATTCGATTGGAAAGGATAGAGCATAAGTTTTTAATGTGGCTCAACGCTCAGGTGCGCTCTCAGTCGTCGTCGCTTGTGTATTGTGACTTACTGAAACATTTTAGCTTAGTGTCTGTATCTGCGCGTAGAACTCAATACGATATCATGTTTTTGCGTAACGTTTTCACTGGTAAAATCCGTTCATCATTTATATTAGTCATTCTCACTCAATGTACCCTGCCGCGCCACAAGACAACAATCTCGAACTCTGTTCAGCATTCCATATGCCAGGGTGTCAACTGTGAGAGAAGGCATTTTTGTGAGCTGCCTAGACTGGCTAATAGGCTCGTAGATAAATGTTCCACGGTGGACCTGTTCTCAGACACTCTCTCATCATTTCGTGGCAAAGTAAGGTCATATGTCGCTTCATTGTAAGTAGGTCGTCTATACGCGCTATGTACGTTTTATTTGTCACCGGTGTCGAAATGTGATAGGTATTGCTGTGTGTAACTATTGTTACTTTTTATTTCTATTTAATTTTATATTCGTTTTCATTTTTACCTTTGTCTTCATGTTTGCTATTTTATCTTCACTATTTCATCACATATTTCTTATTTCGTATTTAATTTTTATATTTTAAATCCATTTGTGTCATTTAACAGCTTTTAACCATCGCTTTTGTATTATAGAGGATCTTCTAGGTGATCTTTTGTATTATTATAGGTATAGATGGTTATGGGTGAGGGATGTAATGTGATCTTTTAAGTATGTGAATGCGTGTGGTTTTACCTGTGTGACTTCGCCCATAAATGGTTCACCCCGTCGGCGATGATGTTAAATAAATAAATAAATAAATAAAATAAAAATAGGTAGGTACCCAGGTTGAGATAGATATTTCTAGCTCAAACCTGTCAGAAGTATCTGCCCCTCCCGGATTGTCTCAATAACCTGAAAACTATGATAGATATCAACGTGAGACTTTCAGTACCTTATCCTGCATCAAATCGAAGTCTTTTCACTAACTCTCAATGAAATTGATGTAGTATTTTGGGAGATAATGACGTTTTAATGACGTCAAGTCATGCCATTTTTGGTGGAAAAACGATAAATGTTTGGAAAATCGTAGAAAATAGAGTTTTGGAGCAAATTGCAAATACAAAACGTCACAAGCAAGTAAATTACATTTTCTTAAAAATGGCCATCTCAGATTTCCGAAATTTTGGGTTTTTGAACCCCAAAAATTAAATAAACTGATTTGTTTTGTTGTTGTGAATTTGAAGTGAATTTCTTAAGCTCGAATACCAAAATAAGGTGACCGGCCCAAATCTGGAGAATAAAATGTGGGTACCTTTTTGCCACAAAAAGTCCCCCCCCCCAAAAAAAAAACGACGGCTGGATACGCCAGTGGGCACTAGCCTAGACCCCATTTTGCAAATGGGAAATTAAATTGCTTAAAAAGTTTTGTGGAAAATGACCTTAGAATTTTCTACATTTAAATAACAGCCAAAAATAATGGCTATCTCAGTTCAAAACCAATACAAAGGTGAAGTATTCCCTTTAAGATCCTCCACCAAACCAGCTTCATTTGAGAGTCCAGCACACTTGGAGTGTTCCCATGACGAAAGCGAGTCGGCTCTTCAACATGTTGGATCAATAGGCTCTCTTGTGTTGCAAGTAAGAACGCGTTTGAATGGTGACTCGCTCCCGCCCTGGACATACTGCTGGACCAGTCCAACTCAGGGTAAGTTGAAATCCCCAAGCAGTAGTAGATAATGATTGGTTTCAGCAACATCCTTCATTATCATACATATCTCTCTTGTAGATTCTGGACCATTTACTGATGGACTTCCGTATATTCCCACAAGTGTTTTTTTTAGCATTCTCTAGCTTAATGGCAATACCCACTGCTTCTGTAACAGTAGTGTTGACCTCCACCTGTTCAACATTACAAACATCTTCAGAAACATATACTGCAATGCCAACAAGACACTGGCCAATAGAGCTGTTCACCCATGACGTCACTGATTGGAAGTGGTTCCAACAGCTGACTGTGCTAATGTTAAAGGCCATAGGGAAGATTTTCTTATCTAGATTGTGGGAGAATGGCATTTGATTATGTGATGACAAGTTGTTTAATGGGTAAGGTGAATTTTCCCTCATTTTTCTCACCTAACAAACTATTTTTTTCAATGACAAACCACCTTGGAATTAGGTATTTGAGTAGTTATCAGTTCACCTTAACACAATCACATGCCTCCAATGACGTACAAATGACTTTCCCCTTGTTCAATCAAATTTGGTAAACCTTGAAAAAATGTCTTATGGAAACAAATGTGACGAAAGACAACCTAAAGTGCATAATAATGTACAAATATTGAGGTTACTCGTCACCTAACACCCTAATATGAACTGAAATCGGCGCCACCAAAACCAAAAGCTCACATTGCTTACGTTTTTGTGAATGTAACACCTGCACCATAACCGCCTCTTAATATTTATACGTCAATTGTGATGTTGCTTGTTTTTACTGAATGCATGTTTTGAGTGATAACAATGAGGAAAAATCCAAATTACCCATAAAACAAGTTTCATCACATAATTGAACACCATTCTCCCACAATATAGGTAAGAAAATCTTCCCTATGGGCTTTAACATTAGCGCAGTCAGCTGTTGGAACCACTCTCCCCCAGTGACGTCAGAGTGAACAGCTCTATGGTTCACTCTATCATGGCAAAATGACGCATCTGACACAAGGTAAGGTAAGATGCCGGCCAATGGTTCACTATCACTGCAGCATGGCGCATCTGGCACAATCAAAATACATATGTGGACACAATTTGATGTATGTCAACTTCCTAATGTGAATTGGGCATCATGTTCAACATTGTCAGTAGCACAAAAGTTTGGTGATACAACATGTTTGGCATCAGGACAGTTTCCCTACCTCTTGAAACTGGGGGCAGTCGGCAGATCAGACTTCAGAGGGCCATGGCCCCTTAACGAGAAAGGCTCTGAAATCTGATTTCACCCTTCAAAGATGTTTTGGTTCTGGCAGAAGTTTTTAACATCATGCCTACAACATTGTATGGAAAGAATTAACTTCATTTGGATAATCTGGCCCTCTCAAAACCCACTACTAAATCTGCCGTTGCTTGCAACACCAGACAGGAGAGATTCACTGTTCAATCAAGCACGAAGAGTTCAAGTTCATGAAGTGTGGAAAACCGCTCACATAACAATAATTATTAGTGCAAATGGATACAATCGGCACAAAATCACGCAAAAACCACATTTACTCACCCTCAAACGGGTTGAACACAGTGCAATTTCACTTCTCCCCTGCACATGCACGTCCGGCTGCATCCGAATTTCTGGCGTTCTGGCGCCCACAAATCAAGCAGAAACATGAAAACGTTGCAGATTCAAACCGCAAGTACACCTTCCATACTTCCTTTCGCGCCAAAACATGCTGAAAAGTTCATTTAGGTTCTACAAATGTGATGGACATGTACTACAGCAAGGATTAACGATTCGCGCACAGTATTAGCTATTGAGGTGATTCTTCGACAAGTGACGTCAGAGTGCTAAATGCAACTGAATACTAAATCAAAATGTCTGGATGCTACTTCAAGCACCATAATCTTTGGCAGCCTGTGGTAGTTTTAGTACTCGTACGGTACTGAAAACATATCACATTTTATTAAGTACCGTTATTGTGCTAGCGTAAATATACTGTACGTACTTCATAATGTTACCACACATAAAGTACTTCCTGTACCACCTATAATATTTTTTAAACATATTGCAATACTTCGGCAAGTACCAGGAGTTCTAAATATTTTGCTGTGTGTAGGCTAACTCTACCGAGTCTATCGTTACAGGTATAGGACCTGAAGCAAATGGGACGTGACTGTGGGGGGGGGGGGGGGTGAAGGCGCAGAGCAGTCATCAAGGACGCCCCGCTTGCCAGCCTGCGGCTTCCGCGCCGACCGTCACTGGGCGGCAGTCCTCGGAAATCCCTCCCAGCGTCCATCTCCGTGCCGCGCGGTCTGATGGACGGCAAGTGCGGCTCTGTGTGCCATTCCGGCGCCGAGGGTCGTGTTCGGCTGGACACGCCGGACGGCCGGCCGATGCCAGGCGACACGCTCCGCCGAGCCGAAACACGGCCTGCTCACGTTACTAATCAATGGAGCTCCTATTCAGATCGGGATGACGCAATCCACGCCGGAGGCGATATGGCGAAACAATGGAGTAAAGTAATACAGCCCATTGGCATGACTCACAAATGTTATGGCAAGGAAAGGGGAAACGAAAAAGAATATCGTTAAATTATAATACGATGGTCTGTGTACTTATATTGAGAGAAGACTTAATAGGACTGCTACCACATCCCCCGTAACGATGCATTTACAAACCTTCGACTCTCTTGGCTTGTCCAGGCCAGGAAGATAGCAGGAGTTCGAACACAAGATGACACAACCATACCGGCCTTTCCAGGGTAGAAATGGAGCCAAATTGACAAACATCCACTGGCGATAGCGCAGGTTACTGCAACATAAAACTGATAAGTACAAGAAAAGCTCCAAGTGCACAGACCATTATACTTTTAGTTTTATCTACATATTGTGTGCCCTATGCATTTCATTTCTGAATGGAAACAAAATCAACCACTTAACTTCTTACAGTCTAGTTTATTTAGTCTATCCTACTAAGTCCACCTTTGACAACACAGAGACATAGTATAGTTCAGCACACAGGCTCAGCTCACAGCATAGTGATATATAGCATACATGCTGTATTTGCAGTACAGTAAAACAGCGCAGCTTAGCTCAGGTAAACAGACAGACCGACAGGTACACAGACCGGGTATCACACACTACAGACACGGACCGATCACTCCACACTGCAGACACGGACCGATCACACCACAGACACGGACACGGACCGATCACACCACACCACAGACACGGACCGATCACACCACACCACGGACAAGGACCGATCACACCACACCACAGACACGGACCGATCACACCACACCACGGACACGGACCGATCACTCCACACTGCAGACACGGACCGATCACACCACAGACACGGACACGGACCAATCACACCACAGACACGGACACGAACCGATCACTCCACACTACAGACACGGACCGATCACCCCACACCACAGAAACGGACCGATCACTCCACACTAGAGACACGGACCGATCACCCCACACCACAGAAACGGACACGGACCGATCACCCCACACCACAGACACGGACCGATCACCCCACACCACAGACACGGACCGATCACTCCACACCACAGACACGGACCGATCACCCCACAGACACGGACACGGACCGATCACTCCACACCACAGACACAGACCGATCACACCACAGACACGGACACGGACCGATCACCCCACACCACATACACAGACCGATCACCCCACACCACAGAAACGGACCGATCACACCACAGACAAGGACACGGACCGATCACCCCACACCACATACACAGACCGATCACCCCACACCACATACACAGACCGATCACCCCACACCACATACACGGACCGATCACCCCACACCACAGAAACGGACCGATCACACCACACCACATACACGGACCGATCACTCCACACTATAGACACGGAGTGATCACCAGACACCACAAACACGGACCAATCACCCCACAAGTCAGACACAGACCAATCACCCCACACCACAGATACGGACCGATCACCCCACACCACAGAGACGGACCGATCACCCCACACCAGACACGGACCAATCACCCCACACCACAGACACGGACCGATCAATCCACACCACAGACACGGACCGATCACCCCACAGACACGGACCGATCACCCCACACTACAGACACGGACCGATCACCCCACAGACACGGACCGATCACCCCACACCGCAGACACGGACCGATCACCCCACACCACATACACAGACCGATCACCCCACACCACA
>JAXIVJ010017374.1:0-20000 GCA_036785665.1 Chirona hameri
ATATATATATATATATATATATATATATATATATATATATATATATATATATATATATATATATATATATAATATTGTGCAAATCAAGAATACTGATGTCTAGAGCGGATATTTTGCCACAGTATGTTGCCTAAAATATGACATTCCTAATCACGTACGATACCTATATTTAATATTATTGCATTACTAATGGTCTTCTCACACGATAATAACTAAATAATAAATGCATTAATGAATATATAATATATTAATTATTTAGTTGATATGAGATCATTAGCAATAATATAATATTTAAACAAGGACACAGTCAGTGACTATTCACGTCGTTTCCTCATTCCGTCGAATTGAAAAAAATGTTGTCTGCAGCAGGATTCGAACCCGCGCTTGGCCATCGCTCGATCTGCATGGGTTCACGAGATGCTTAATAGCTCAAAAACGAACCTCACGGCGTACACTTTTGAACCCGGAAATCGAAAGGAAAATGTTCACTCTTGATTTCTAGCTACTTTGTATTGTCGTATCGGTTGCAGGTAAAAAAAACTGTGGGCCCGTAAAATGGCTTTTTAACATGGAACCCTATGGCCTAGTAGGAAAATGTACGCCGTGCTGCCATATGGACTTTGGACCCCCCCCCCCCCCCCGTTGGTACATACGTTGACTCTTATACGGCCTTGCCTTGACAGAGGCCATAGAGACAGGGGGGTTTCGCCTGTGTTGTGGGCCATAGGGAAGCCTGATTTGCTAGCCGCGACACCTTTGTGACGTCGCTGGGCGTCACTGGCTGGGAGTCCCATCCAGTGACAGCTGGGTTACAAAAGGCGGCCATTTGCAAGACTGTAGCAACTAGCAATGGGGATATGATTTGGCTAGGATAGGTTAAGGCATTGCGTGATGTTTAAGGTTCTGTTTTAGTTTATTCTGAAAGTTATTTAGGTATATCAATGATAGGAATGATTCAACAGTGATTTAACGACAAAGGGCCATCCAGACCGATAGAGGGCCTCCTCAGACCGACCAGAGAGTCCCTCAGGCCGACAGAGGACCATTGCATGGCGATATAGGCCCCCTCAGACCAAAAGAGGGCCCCTCAGGCCAATATAGGACTCTTCATGCCAACCGATATAGAGGTCGACAGAGGGGCCCCTAGCCCCGATCGACAGAGCAGCCCCTAGCCCCGATCGACAGAGGGCCCCTCAGACCGAAAGAGGCCCCTGGGGCAGATCGTGGGCCCCTCAGGCAGATTGAGGGCCCCTCATGTCGACCGAGACCCCCTCAGATTGACAGAAGGACCCCTCCGATCATCAAAGGGGCCCTTAGACCAATAGTTCTCCTCAGGCAGATCGAGGACCACTCTTCATGCTGACAAAAGGCCCCTCAAACCGACCGAGGGCCTTTCGTGCCGACCGAGGCCCCCTCATACCGAGAGGGCACTTACAGACCGAGATGCTCCATCAGGTCAACTGAGGGCCCCCTCATACCGACAGAGGGCACATCAGGCCTCCAGAAGGTTAATTATGCTAACAGAGCAGAGGGCCAATCAGGTTGACATAGGGGTCCCTCAGACCGATAGATGGCTCCCTAAGACCGACAGGGCCCCTCCCAATAAACATGCCGACGTCGGCAGGACCTCGGCATAGGTGGATATATACGACGTCCAGCAGACGACCGACGTCATCGGCCCGGCGTCGGTATGTTTACTGGGCTCAGACCAAAAGATGGCCACCACAGACCGACAGAGGGCCCTTCAGACCAATAAAGGGTCACTCAAACCAAGAAGGGGTCTCCTCAGACCAACAGAGGACCCCTCTGACTAACACTGGGCCCTCTCAGACTGACAGAGCTCCCGATCAGACCGATCAATAGCCCCTTAAACGAAAGACAAGGTGGGCCTCTCAGCCCAAGGACTAGCGGGACGCGGGCGGAGTGACGCCCAGTGACGTCACACAGCGGTCGGTGCAGAATGTAAACAAATCGCCTGGTGACGCTACCTTCTATATAGGGCCTTGATAGAGACTCACTAGAGGGTACATACGTTGTTCTATTACCCTGGGTACATACCAGGGTTGGACGCTTGAGCCTCGCAGCTACGCGCCCTAACCCATCAAGAACAAGACTGGGTACATACCAAGGCTGTATAAACCGTACATACGTAACCTATCTATAGCTACGCGCCCTAACCCATCAAGAACAAGAACAAGAAGTAACCTATCTATACCGTACTATACCTAACCTATCTACGTAACCCAGGGTATATTGATACGTAACCTATCTAGTGTTTTATTACCCTGATCTATACAGACCTCGAGGCTCGACGTAACCAAGATTGCGAGCCATTTCGCCCGACCGTACATCTCGCGGAAGACGTCTTCTTGAAGGTATTTTTTATGTTAACTATATGATGATGATGAGCCGTGCGGTCGGTCGGTATCTGGAAAATGTTTTCCTTTGAATCTTTGGATATTTTCCATTAGATAATTATCGCTGATAATTGTCCTTTTGCGCATTCGGTATATACCCCTGTCCGGGAGAATTTTCCATTGAATAATTATCGCTCTTCAGAGCAGCATCTTCCTGGAAATTATCCATCAGCTTCTTTGTGTGCACTGTAAATCATGCATTTCTATTGAATTAAGTGTGAAATTGATGTAAGCCAATCATAAAAGCAATATTCATTTTTTAAGAACAATCTCACACAAGCAGGGGCTCCACCACACCTTTGAAATTAGGGGGACAGGATGTGGTCGCTGTGAGCAAAAAGTTGTTGACTGGGGGTGAGGGTGAGCATTAGCAAAAAAGTTGTTGAGTGGGGGGGGGGGGGGTGGAACATCAGCGAAAAGATGTTGAACGGGAGGGTGGAGCATCAGCGGAAAGCTGTTTTGAGCAGGAGGGTGGAATGTCAGCGAAAGCTTGTTGAACAGGGGAGAGGTAACAAATAATAAGTACAACCAGTGGTGTCAATTTTTCCAAACAATTGGGGGGCCAAACAAAGACATCCAAGGGGGTTAATATCAGTGCCAGCATGGTTGGCAAAGTTGCTGTTTGCTGGTATACATTTTGTACTCTTTTGTATTATGATTGAGGGCTTGAGGTCTCCAGAGCTTGATCCAGTTGACTGAATCAAATAAAACATGGTTATGAATCATATTTGATTTGATTATGTTTATTTTCCCCTTCTCAAAGAGTACAAAAATTTCACAAAAGTACAAAAGAGTACAAAATGTATACCAGCAAACAGCAACTTTGCCAACCATGCGCCGCCATGGCTTCCCCAAATGACTGAAATCTGCAAAAAAGTAGTTGTTTTTAAATCAGTTCTAAAAAATAAACAGTCACATGAGTTTTGCCTTGTGTGGTGACCAAAGTTTTTGGCCGAGCCTATGACAGACCATTTTGTTTTATTTAGTTTTGTTTTGTTTTGTGTTATAAATGTTTTGATGGGATGTATTTCCGAGATCAGGACCCATGCTAAGCTAAGCTTGTTGGGTGGGCAGCATATATATATATTTAGTAAGTATGAAACTGCAGTGCACTACCAAAAACCAGCGCTACAGACGATCCCCATGGACCAGGGTGTGGCAGAAAGTAATTGTAATAACATAATCGAACCTGACCTAACCTTTACAGCAATTACGGTTGCAGGGATTCACGCTTAGAACGCTCTGCTCGCTGCCCTGCAAAACCTACTGGGAGGAGGAGAGCTATCACCCCCGGACCCCCAAACCATCTTGTAGACAAAACAAGATGATTATATAACACATATTTTGAAGATCTTTCAATAAAATAGCCCTACTTCTCGTAACTTGCTGGTTTTTGGTAACACACCACAGTTTCATATTTACTTTTTTTTAAACATGCGGGCAGGCCCTCACTGCCCTGACCCCACCATCCGATCGGGCAATTTCAGTCGCCGGCAAAATTTAGAGGCATAAGTTTAACTTCCCCTAACGACTGAGGACGGTCCGCCCAGCTTGCTGGCTTCATCTGACTTTAAACGCTGCCGCTGCCACCGGCCACAGGTCATCCCTGCCAGGAGCAAATAGCAAATAGACCAAAGCGTCTCAAACCCACCTTGCCAGGGTGGGTCAAATCTGTAGTGGGCCCTCAGGCCGACAGAGGGTCCTCTCAGGCTGATCAAAGGCCCCTCAAGCCAACCTCGGTTACCCTCCAGGAGGGAGTCATGACTCCCTAGACCCCCCTTGACTACGCTCTTGATTGTGGATTGAAGCTCCAATCACAATTTCCAAAACTCTAATGCTAGCCTCTAAACTTCGATCTCAATATAAAAATAATCAAAAACTAGTCTTTTTCGGGCCAAGCTATGTGCTTCCTCAGATCGACTAGGGCTTTCTCAGTGACATCCATAGGTCCCACTCTGGCCTCCAGAATCCAGAGGGCCAACTCTGGCATCCAGAAAGCCCACTCTGGCCAGGCCCTAGGTAGGACACAATCTGGTTTCCAGAGGGTCCACTCTGGCTGGCCTTTTGAGGGCCCACGCTGGCTTCCAGAGGGCTTACTATGACCTTCAGAGGGCCTACTCTGGCCTCCAGAGGGTCCAATCTGACATTCAGATGGTCATTCTGGCTAGCCTCCAGGGGCCAACCCTGGCCTCCAGAGGGCCTACTCTCTGGCTTACAGAGGGCCCCATCTGGTCTCCAGGGGGCCCACCCTGTTCTCCATAGGGCCCACTCTGGCCTCCACAAGTCCATAGGGCCACCCTGGCCTCCATAGAGCCTACTCAAGCATTCAAATAGCCCACTCTGCTCCTTGCCAACCTGCAGAGGGCCCATTCTGACTTCCATCCAGAGGGCCCACTCTGATCTCTGGATGGCCTACTGTGACTTCCGGAGGGCCCACCCTGTCCTTCAGAGGGCCCACTTTGGCCTCCTGATGGCACACTCCTGACCTCCAGGGCTGTCACTACTTAGCCGTTTCAGCGGTTTTTAGGCGATTCATTTCCGACTCAAAAACAGTTTCTTTAGGTGACGATAAACACATTTAGTCGGTACACTCCTTGATTCATCATTGATTTATCATTTTACTCTGTAAAGATCCCACCCGTACAGTATCCCTTGCAATGAAAAACAAGGCACACAAACCTAAAGTGGTAACGTCTATCTATCGTCTTTATCGTCTTAAAGGAAGTGTCGACCTTAACATGGGGTTTTGAACTGAGATAGCAGAATTGTAGCTTGGATATAGAAATCATATGATCCAATGTTCGTTTTTCTCAATACTCTACCTCAGCTCTAGAGCAGATTTTCGAACGAACCGCCAAGGTTTATACCAGATGGGAGGTTTAATATCATTCATCATATTAGCAAAAAAGGTGTGGCCTTTGACCGCACGATCGCTGCGCTTGGCCAGAGACAATGTTAGACAGTACATGCCAGCATTACGAGATAGCAGAGTACAAGACAGTATTACGAGACGGTGACTGGTGGATAATGCGAATTTCTCCCGTTAATCCTCCCGGGAGTCGTCCCGTTAATCCTTCCTGGAGTCGTCCCGTTAATCCTCCCGCAGGTCGTACTCTGGTTTTGCACACTATGCTCACATTGCGATTTAACCCTCGCCCTACGGAGGGGGGGGGGGGGGGCTAAAACGCCCCCCCCCCCCCGCCCCTGAGGTTTATCTTGAATAACTTGTTTGCAGATGCGGCGCATCTTGCTGAAATTTTCCGTAGCTGAGTTGATAACAATTGTACGTATCCTATAAAAAAATTGAAGTGTATACGACTTTTAGATCGTGACCTATGACCTTTCCGTCAAGGTCATGTCAGAACCCAAAGGGCCATTGACCTGACCCCAAAGGTCACCAGTTGACCTAGATGCTCAAAATGGGATACCTTCGGATTTTCCTTGCGACAGGCATCACGCTACTTTTTACGGTGTCTCTATCTCTCTCTGTTCGGAAGTTATACTAAGCGCCATGTACAATCGCTATTTGTGGACGTGGTCGGTCTTAAGTAATTTACTTGACCCGGAAGGTCGCCGGTTGATCTGAAACCTAAAAATCGCATACTGTTAGATTCCTCTCATGACAGGCAACATACTGGTTCTTACTGCATTGCTCTATGTTGCTTGGTTTGGAAGTTAACAGGGGGGGGGGGGGGATCTTTTAGGATCCCCCGTAGGGCGAAGTTGAAAAATGTCCCCGTAGGGTGAGGGTTAAAATTGTAGCCACACATGCGTGATGCCGGGGGCTGCTCGGTCCCGCCGCGCCAAGGCCCGCCGGGCGTGCACTGCAGCCCCAAACTGTCCACCACGGGGAGGCAGGGTCCTTTGGACGGCGCCTTGCGCTCGGCCGGCCCCGGCTGACCCGCCCGGTCACGTGACCGTCTGCGGCCGACACTGGACGGCTACCGGGGTTGCTGTCCCTGGCATGTCCTGTTTAACTCAAGGCAAAACCTCAAGTGCTTTTTCAGATTAGAAAATAACTCTTAAAGGGAGATAATCACCCTTTTCCACAAAAATGGAGTTAGCACCTGAAATCGATAAACGAGGCCAAAATATAATGTAAATTTATCACATTTTGCATATAAACATTCCTACCGAAAGCTATTGGCAGTTTCCTACCGATAAGCGATCCACGCCTATAACGGTCGGTACTCAGCAAGTACTCGGTAACGAATGCAGTAAATTAGCCTCCCCACGCATTGTTATTTATCATGAAGGTATGCAATATGTTTCCTGCACTCTATCTTTTGAGAATATGTGCCAATTTTTATGAACAATCAGCAATCATTTTAGAACAAAAGTGCATTGACATCGGCAGTTTAGCTTGACACCGGACGGCCGGTACCAACTAAACAACGGCGACCTATTTGGTGTCGGCGATTTGTTTTCAAGTGCCCATTCAACAACGTTGAACAGATTGATGCAAAAGCTACAGATGTTGCGCTTTCCAATAGTGGAGAGAACATACCGATCATTAATTTTTCCAAACTTCCAACTTTGAATTAGGGAATAATTGTATTTAATTCTTAAATTTAGATCACAACATTTTAATACCATAACGGTAGCCAAATAAGTTGTTGCTAACAAAATCAAAAGGTGATAATCTCCCTTTAAGAGCAGCCTGCTCGGTTCTCGACCCAATAAGAGCGTTTTACTGATGTTTTTATAATGCCATGCGATCCATTGGAAGTGTTCATTTAGCAGTGAAATCAGTATTTGTTTATAAAAAAAAACTAAATTCAACCACCTTTTCACTTCACTTTTCCCCCACACTGTTCACAATTCACTTCACCGGAACAGAAGTGAATGAACCACTAGTTGTCTTAAATATGGCAGATCTGCAGATATTTCTACTTCATCTCAATGAAGTAGAAATTAAAAGAATGTCTTTTAACAAGCAGAAGTTAGTTTTGACATATAACTTAACCCAAACTAACCTAACCTGAGCTTACCAAATATAACTAGCCTTACCTTACCTAACCTAACCTAACTTTATGCATCAGTGACGACAGTAAGTCATAGTCAGAAAAAGTACAGTGAGATTGGTTTAACTTATACATCACAGCCTAGCTACTTACCAACCAGGTTTGTTTGTTTTTCTGTTTGTATTGGCTGCCATTTTGACATATGTCCATGCTGTGTCGGCAGATTTCAGGATGAACAAGCGTTCCGAGCGGCCGCCGGGCTCTGAGCCGCCCGTGGAACTGGAGAGTCAATTCGTCCTCCGTCTGCCTCTGGTTAGTGACTGTAAATATTTTGTTTTTAGTCTGCGGGTGCAAATGGCTAACAAACATAAAAAATAGGCTGAAACTTGACAATGGCCGGAACGTGACAGTGATGCTACACAAATTGTCCCCAAAAAATCGTAAGGCGGAACCTTCAAATTCCCAACATTCGAAATGTCTGCAATGATTCAGGGAAGGAAAACTGGTGTTTTTCCAAAAATTAAACCAAAAACTTTTTAAAACTTCCCAATTTTTGTTGTGTTGAGCATTCAGGTTACAACCCCGCCACCGATGCCATCGTCATCGGGCCATGGATAACCCTGGGACACTAAATACGTTATGCAAAAGACGGCAGTACTTTAGACTGAGACTTGAGGTCTCCGACTGACGCCAGGACCATATCTGTACAGAAAATACGACTGACGATTCATCAACTTTCTACATCATAATATATGCACATATTGGCATATATGAAAATAGGTTGTGTAGAAACGCGTATAAAAATACGCAAAAATGACTGGTATACGCATTCAAAAAAAAATATTCCGCGAACTTGGATCGTGGAACCCCTTTCCTGACACTGGTGATGTGACGAGAGGGGAGTGTTTAGTTATCTGTATGTGATGTGACGGGAGGGGAGAGTTTAGTTATCTGTATTTGACGTGACGGGAGTGGAGTGTTTAGTTATCTGTGTGTGATGGGACGGGAGTGGAGAGTTGAATTATCTGTATGTGACGTAACGGGAGTGGAGTGTTTAGTTATCTGTATGTGACGTGACGGGAGGGGAGAGTTTAGTTATCTGTATTTGACGTGACGGGAGTGGAGTGTTTAGTTATCTAAATGTGATGTGACGGGAGGGGAGTGTTTAGTTATCTGTGTGTGACGTGACGGGAGGGGAGTGTTTAGTTATCTGTGTGATGTGACGGGAGTGGAGTGTTTAGTTATCTGTATGATGTCACGGGAGGTCAGTGTTTCGTTATGTGTGTGATGTGACGGGAGTGGATTGTTTAGTTATCTGTGTGCGATGTGACGGGAGGGGAGTGTTTAGTTATCTGTGTGATGTGACGGGAGTGGAGTGTTTAGTTATCTGTATGATGTCACGGGAGGTCAGTGTTTAGTTATCTGTATGTGATGTGACGAGAGTGGAGTGGTTAGTTATCTGTGTGTGATGGGACGGGAGTGGAGTGTTTAGTTATCTGTGTGGCATGTGACGGGAGGGGAGTGTTTAGTTATCTGTCTGTGATGTGACGGGAGTGGAGTATTTAGTTATCTGTATGTGATGTGACGGGAGTGGAGTGTTTAGTTATCTGTATGTGACGGGAGGGGAGGGGATAGTTTAGTTATCTGTATGTGGTGTAACGGGAGTGGAGTGTTTAGTTATATGTGACGTGACGGGAGTGGAGTGTTTAGTTATTTGTATGTGATGTGACGGGAGTGGAGTGTTTAGTTATATGTGTGTGATTGGAGTGGAGTGTTTAGTTATCTGTGTGATGTGACGGGAGTGGAGTGTTTAGTTATCTGTGTTATGTCACGGGAGGTCAGTGTTTAGTTATCTGTATGTGATGTCACGGGAGTGGAGTGTTTAGTTATCTGTATGTGATGTCACGGGAGTGGAGTGTTTAGTTATCTGTGTGATGACACTGGAGGTCAGTGTTTAGTTATCTGTATGTGATGTGACGGGAGTAGTGTTTAGTTACCTGTGTGATGTGACGGGAGGGGAGTGTTTAGTTATATGTATGTGATGGGAGGGGAGTGTTTAGTTATCTGTGTGATGAGACGGGAAGGGAGTGTTTAGTTATCTGTGTGATGTGACGGGAGGGGAGTGTTTAGTTATGTGTGTGATGTGACGGGAGGGGAGTGTTTAGTTATCTGTGTGTGACGGGAGTGGAGTGTTTAGTTATCTGTGTGATGTGACGGGAGTGGAGTGTTTAGTTATCTGTATGTGATGTCACGGGAGTGGAGTGTTTAGTTATGTGTGATGTGACGGGAGGGGAGTGTTTAGTTATCTGTGTGATGTGACAGGAGGGGAGTGTTTAGTTATATGTATGTGATGGGAGGGGAGTGTTTAGTTATCTGTCTGTGATGTGACGGGAGTGGAGTGTTTAGTTATCTGTGTGATGTGACGGGAAGGGAGTGTTTAGTTATCTGTGTGATGTGACGGGAGTGGGGTCTTTAGTTATATGTGATGTGACGGGAGTGGAGTGTTAAGTTATATGTGTGATGTGACGGGAGGGGGTGTTTAGTTATCTGTGTGATGTGACGGGAGGGGAGCGTTTAGTTAGCAGTGTGATGTGACGGGAGTGGAGTGTTTAGTTATCTGTGTGATGTGACGGGAGTGCAGTGTTTAGTTATATGTATGTGATGTCACGGGAGTGGAGTGTTTAGTTATGAGTGGGATGGGAGTGGAGTGTTTAGTTATCTGTGTGTGACGGGAGTGGAGTGTTTAGTTATCTGTATGTGATGTGACGGGAGTGGAATGTTTAGTTATCTGTATGTGATGTGACGAGAGTGGAGTGTTTAGTTATCTGTATGTGATGTGACGGGAGGGGAGTGTTAAGTTGTCTGTGTGATGTGCTTTGAGTGGAGTGTTTAGTTATGTGTGTGTGATGTGACGGGAGTGGAGTGTTAAGTTATCTGTATGTGACGTGATGGGAGTGTAGTGTTTAGTTATATGTATGTGATGGGAGGGGAGGGGAGAGTTTAGTTATCTGTATGTGACGTGATGGGAGTGGAGTGTTTAGTTATCTGTATGTGATGTGATTGGAGTGGAGTGTTTAGTTATCTGTATGTGACGTGATGGGAGTGGAGTGTTTAGTTATATGTGTGTGATGGGAGGGGAGAGTTTAGTTATCTGTATGTGACGTGATGGGAGTGGAGTGTTAAGTTATCTGTGTGATGTGACAGGAGTGGAGTGTTTAGTTATCTGTATGTGATGTGACGGGAGGGGAGTGTTTATTTATCTGTATGTGACGGGAGTGGAGTGTTTAGTTATCTGTATGTGATGTGATGGGAGTAGAGTGTTTAGTTATCTGTATGTGACGTGACGGGAGGGGAGTGTTTAGTTATATGTGATGTGACGGGAGTGGAGTGTTTAGCTATCTGTGTGTGACGTGATGGGAGTGGAGTGTTTAGTTATATGTGATGTGATGGGAGTGGAGTGTTTAGTTATATGTGATGTGACGAGAGTGGAGTGTTTAGTTATCGGTATGTGACGGGAGTGGAGTGTTTAGTTATCTGTGTGATGTGACGGGAGTGGAGTGTTTAGTTAGCTGTATGTGATGTGACGGGAGGGGAGTGTTTAGTTATCTGTGATGTGACGGGAGGGGAGTGTTTAGTTATCGGTATGTGACGGGAGTGGAGTGTTTAGTTATATGTGTGTGACGTGACGGGAGGGGAGTGTTTAGTTATATGTGATGTGACGGGAGTGGAGTGTTTAGTTATCTGTGTGTGACGTCATGGGAGTGGAGTGTTTAGTTATATGTGATGTGATGGGAGTGGAGTGTTTAGTTATATGTGATGTGACGGGAGTGGAGTGTTTAGTTATCTGTGTGTGATGTGACGGGAGTGGAGTGTTTAGTTATGTGTGTGATGGGAGGGGAGTGGAGTGTTTTGTTATATGTATGTGATGTGACGGGAGTGGAGTGTTTAGTTATCTGCATGTGATGTGACGGGAGTGGAGTGTTTAGTTATCTGTCTGTGATGTGACGGGAGTGGAGTGTTTAGTTATCTGTGACGTGACGGGAGTGGAGTGTTTAGTTATCTGTGTGTGATGTCATAGGAGTGGAGTGTTTAGTTATCTGTCTATGATGTGACGGGAGTGGAGTATTTAGTTATCGGTATGTGACGGGAGTGGAGTGTTTAGTTATCTGTGTGTGACGGGAGTGGAGTGTTTAGTTATCTGTATGTGATGTGACGGGAGTGGAGTGTTTAGTTATATGTGTGTGATGGGAGTGGAGTGTTTAGTTATCTGTGTGTGATGTGACGGGAGTGGAGTGTTTAGTTATCTGTATGTGATGTGACGGGAGTGGAGTGTTTAGTTATCTGTGTGTGATGGAGTGGAGTGTTTAGTTATCTGTGTGTGATGTGACGGGAGTGGAGTGTTTAGTTATCTGTATGTGATGTGACGGGAGTGGAATGTTTAGTTATCTGTGTGTGATGGGAGTGGAGTGTTTAGTTATCTGTGTGTGATGTGACGGGAGTGGAGTGTTTAGTTATCTGTATGTGATGTGACGGGAGTGGAGTGTTTAGTTATCTGTATATGATGTGACGGGAGTGGAGTGTTTAGTTATCTGTATGTGATGTGACGGGAGTGGAGTGTTTAGTTATCTGTATGTCATGTGACGGGAGTGGAGTGTTTAGTTATATGTATGTGATGTGACGGGAGTGGAGTATTTAGTTATCGGTATGTGACGGGAGTGGAGTGTTTAGTTATCTGTGTGTGATGTCACAGGAGTGGAGTGTTTAGTTATATGTCTGTGATGTGACGGGAGTGGAGTATTTAGTTATCGGTATGTGACGGGAGTGGAGTGTTTAGTTATCTGTGTGTGATGTGATGGGAGTGGAGTGTTTAGTTATGTGTGTGATGTGACGGGAGGGGAGTGTTTAGTTATCTGTATGTGATGTGACGGGAGTAGATTGTTTAGTTATATGTGATGTGACGGGAGTGGAGTGTTTAGTTATCTGTGTGTGACGTGATGGGAGTGGAGTGTTTAGTTATATGTGATGTGATGAGAGTGGAGTGTTTAGTTATATGTGATGTGACGGAAGTGGAGTATTTAGTTATCGGTATGTGACGGGAGTGGAGTGTTTAGTTATCTGTGTGTGATGTGATGGGAGTGGAGTGTTTAGTTATCTGTGTGTGATGTGACGGGAGGGGAGTGTTTAGTTATCTGTATGTGATGTGACGGGAGTGGAGTGTTTAGCTATCTGTATGTGATGTGACGAGAGTGGAGTGTTTAGTTATATG
This sequence comes from Chirona hameri, assembly GCA_036785665.1. Taxonomy (NCBI): domain Eukaryota; kingdom Metazoa; phylum Arthropoda; class Thecostraca; order Balanomorpha; family Balanidae; genus Chirona; species Chirona hameri. Next base: position 12,648 of record JAXIVJ010017374.1, read on the forward strand.
TCTGTGATGGGAGTGGGGTGTTTAGTTATCTGTGTGATGGGAGTGGAGTGGAGTGTTTAGTTATCTGTATGTGATGTGATGAACCTGACACACAACATTTATAAAGCCCTAGATGACGCACGCGACTTCACTGCTATATATCTCGACATCTCCAAATATTTCGACAAAATCTGGCACTTAGGACTCTTGACGAAATGCTATTACGAATTTAATATATCCGGACAACTCCTCGGCTGGCTGACATCTTACTTGAGCGACAGACGACAACAGGTGGTCATAGGTAATGGCCTTTCAACGACACAGACGACTAACGCTGGATGCCCCCAGGGCTCTGTACTAGGACCACTCCTAGCCCTGATGTATTTAAACGGACTAGCAGAGAAAACGACAAACGACATTCTTGTCTACGCCGACGACACATCTCTACGCTTCACACACTAGTCAAGACATACAGGCGGCACAGATTTCATTGCAACGCGACCTGGACACTATAGACAAATACGCTAGGGAGTGGGCAATCACCTTTAACTCTACCAAGACCATGCAACAAACATTCAGCAACAAAAAAGACAGTACAAATCCCAAAACTCACTTTTGGGGGCCACGTCATACCATTAAAGGACCAGCACAAACACTGAGGACTCACCCTATCTATTGACAACAGTTGTCATGCACACGTGAATATAACCATCAAAAAGATAAACATTGCCTTAAGCCCACTATACCCCATAGCCCGAATCACACCCAGACACATACTCAACCAGATATACATTACCTACATACTGCTGTACTTCGACTACTGCGACTCTGTGTACGACGAACACATAACTATCAGAGACGAAATCAGACTTGAACGACTACAGAACAGAGCAGCCAGACTAGTGACAGGGGCAGACTTTCGGACATCAACTGACGCACTTAGACGGGAACTAGGATGGGAACGACTCAAGACTAGACGCAGTATGCACAAACTTATGTTCTACAGGAAACTCCTAAGCGAACAAGAAACGATCCCTGACTACATTACAACAATGCTACCCGACCCTAGACGGTCTGAAACAGGCAGAACACTCCGTAATGCAAACACACACACACACACACACACACACACACACACACACACACACACACACACACACACACACACACACACACACACACACACACACACACACACACACACACACACACACACACACACACACACACACACACACACACACACACACACACACACACACACACACACACACACACACACACACACACACACACACACACACACACACACACACACACACACACACACACACACACACACACACACACACACACACACACACACACACACACACACACACACACACACACACACACACACACACACACACACACACACACACACACACACACACACACACACACACACACACACACACACACACACACACACACACACACACACACACACACACACACACACACACACACACACACACACACACACACACACACACACACACACACACACACACACACACACACACACACACACACACACACACACACACACACACACACACACACACACACACACACACACACACACACACACACACACACACACACACACCCGCGCACACACACACACCCGCGCGCACGCGCACGCGCACGCGCACGCGCACGCGCACGCGCACGCGCACGCGCACGCGCACGCGCACGCGCACGCGCACGCGCACACATTGTCCCTCAACCGAACCTCACCCTTCCAAAGATCCTTCATTCCAGACGCCACACGACTCTGGAACAAGCTTCCAGAGTCTATCCGCCTAATACCCACTCCCAATTCCTTCAAAGCAGCTCTCACACAGCGGATGGGTGTGGGAAACCCGTCACCTTTTTTTGCCTTTGGCTCCTTAAAAGGCAATCGGTTTCATACTCAGTTGAGGCTAGGTATGTCCCCCTCAACGCGCACCAATATAAAATTCAAAAATGTTCGAGTCCACATTGTGCGTGCGGACATTTTTCAGAAGACACACTTCACTCTACACTGCAATGCCCACAGTTCCATCAGCACAGAACACAATTACTCACAAACATATCAGACATACTACAACGTGATTTCACAGCACTCCACACACACACCCAGTTAGACACACTGCTCCACGGCGCGGACCTCAGGGCCATCGACGGCTCCAGGGTCGCCTCCGAATTCCAAAATTTCATCATAAAAACTGGACGTCTCGAACAATAGTTAAACCTCGGCGTCCGCGCCCCGGATGGTGGCGCGACTTGGCAGCTTGCGACGGTCTGTCGGACCTCACCGGTGTGGCGGTCAGATAGTGTAGCGTTACGTGTTTATAAGGATAGGTGCTCTAATTTAAGCCTAAGGAGGGCTTTTGCACCGATCCTTTTGCCTTAACGTGTACAAATGTATCCACCCTGAATTTCATGTCAAGGCAAATCAATATATGATGATGATGATGATGATGTGATGGGAGTGGAGTGTTTAGTTACCTGTGTGATGTGACGAGAGTGGAGTGTTTAGTTATCTGTATGTGATGTGACGGGAGGGGAGTGTTTAGTTACCTGTGTGATGTGACGGGAGGGCAGTGTTTAGTTATCTGTGATGTGACGGGAGTGGAGTGTTTAGTTATCTGTATGTGATGTGACGGGAGGGGAGTGTTTAGTTGTCTGTGTGATGTGACGGGGGTGGAGTGTTTAGTTATCTGTATGTGATGGGAGGGCAGTGTTTAGTTATCTGTGATGTGACGGGAGTGGAGTGTTTAGTTATATGTATGTGATGTGACGGGAGGGGAGTGTTTAGTTGTCTGTGTGATGTCACGGGAGTGGAGTGTTTAGTTATCTGTATGTGATGTGACGGGAGTGGAGTGTTTAGTTATCGTATGTGATGTGACGGGAGGGGAGTGTTTAGTTGTCTGTGTGATGTGACGGGAGTGGGGTGTTTAGTTATCTGTGTGTGTGATGTGACGGGAGTGGAGTGTTTAGTTATCTGTATGTTATGTGACGGGAGTGGAGTGTTTAGTTATGTGTGTGTGTGTCGTGACGGGAGAGGAGTGTTTAGTTATATGTGATGTGATGGAAGTGGAGTGTTTAGTTATCTGTATGTGACGTGATGGGAGTGGAGTGTTTAGTTATCTGTGTGATGTGACGGGAGGGGAGTGTTTAGTTATATGTGATGTGACGGGAGTGGGGTGTTTAGTTATCTGTGTGTGATGTGACGGGAGTGGAGTGTTGAGTTATCTGTGTGTGTGTGATGTGACGGGAGGGGAGTGTTAAGTTATCTGTATGTGATGTGACGGGAGGGGAGAGTTTAGTTATCTGTATGTGACGTGATGGGAGTGGAGTATTTAGTTATCTGTATGTGATGTGACGGGAGTGGAGTGTTTAGTTATCTGTATATGATGTGATGGGAGGGGAGAGTTTAGTTATCTGTATGTGACGTGACGGGAGTGGAGTGTTTAGTTATCTGTATGTGATGTGACGGGAGGGGAGTGTTTAGTTATCTGTATGTGACGGGAGTGGAGTGTTTAGTTATGTGTGTGTGTGTGTGTGATGTGACGGGAGTGGAGTGTTTAGTTATCTGTATGTGATGTGACGGGAGTGGAGTGTTTAGTTATCTGTATGTGATGTGACGGGAGTGGAGTGTTTAGTTATGTGTGTGTGTGTGTGATGTGACGGGAGTGGAGTGTTTAGTTATCTGTATGTGATGTGACGGGAGTGGAGTGCTTAGTTATATGTATGTGACGTGATGGGAGTGGAGTGTTAAGTTGTATGTGATTGACGGGAGTGGAGTGTTTAGTTATCTGTATGTGATGTGACGGGAGTGGAGTGTTTAGTTATCTGTGTGTGACGTGACGGGAGGGGAGTGTTTAGTTATATGTGATGTGACGGGAGTGGAGTGTTTAGGTATGTGATGTGACGGGAGTGGAGTGTTTAGTTATCTGTGTGATGTGACGGGAGTGGAGTGTTTAGTTATCTGTATGTGATGTGACGGGAGGGGAGTGTTTAGTTATCTGTGATGTGACGAGAGTGGAGTGTTTAGTTATCTGTGTGTGATGGGAGTGGAGTGTTTAGTTATCTGTATATGATGTGACGGAAGTGGAGTGTTTAGTTATCGGTATGTGACGGGAGTGGAGTGTTTAGTTATATGTGTGATGTGACGGGAGTGGAGTGTTTAGTTATCTGTATGTGATGTCACGGGAGTGGAGTGTTTAGTTATATGTATGTGATGTCACGGGAGTGGAGTGTTTAGTTATCTGTATGTGATGGGAGGGGAGTGGAGTGTTTAGTTATCTGTATGTGATGTGATGGGAGTGGAGTGTTTAGTTATCTGTGTGATGTGACGGGAGTGGAGTGTTTAGTTATATGTATGTGATGTCACGGGAGTGGAGTGTTTAGTTATCTGTATGTGATGGGAGGGAAGTGGATTGTTTAGTTATATGTGTGATGTGACGGGAGGGGAGTGTTTAGTTATATGTGATGTGACGGGAGTGGGGTGTTTAGTTATCTGTGTGTGATGTGACGGGAGTGGTGTGTTGAGTTATATGTTTGTGTGATGTGACGGGAGGGGAGTGTTTAGTTATATGTATGTGATGTGACGGGAGGGGAGAGTTTAGTTATCTGTATTTGACGTGATGGGAGTGGAGTATTTAGTTATCTGTATGTGATGTGACGGGATTGGAGTGTTTAGTTATCTGTATGTGATGGGAGGGGAGGGGAGGGTTTAGTTATCTGTATGTGACGTGACGGGAGTGGAGTGTTTAGTTATCGGTATGTGATGTGACGGGAGGGGAGTGTTTAGTTATCTGTATGTGACGGGAGTGGAGTGTTTAGTTATATGTGTGTGTGATGTGACGGGAGTGGAGTGTTTAGTTATCTGTATGTGATGTGACGGGAGTGGAGTGTTTAGTTATATGTATGTGATGTGACGGGAGTGGAGTGTTTAGTTATCTGTATGTGATGGGAGTGGAGTGTTTAGTTGTGTGTGATGTGACGGGAGTGGAGTGTTTAGTTATCTGTATGTGATGTGACGGGAGTGGAGTGTTTAGTTATCTGTGTGTGACGTGACGGGAGGGGAGTGTTTAGTTATATGTGATGTGACGGGAGTGGAGTGTTTAGTTATCTGTATGTGATGTGACGGGAGTGGAGTGTTTAGTTATCTGTGTGATGTGACGGGAGTGGAGTGTTTAGTTATCTATATGTGATGTGACGGGAGGGGAGTGTTTAGTTATATGTGATGTGACGGGAGTGGAGTGTTTAGTTATCTGTGGGATGTGACGGGAGTGGAGTGTTTAGTTATCTGTATGTGATGTCACGGGAGTGGAGTGTTTAGTTATATGTATGTGATGTCACGGGAGTGGAGTGTTTAGTTATCTGTATGTGATGGGAGGGGAGTGGAGTGTTTAGTTATCTGTATTTGATGTGATGGGAGTGGAGTGTTTAGTTATCTGTGTGATGTAACGGGAGTGGAGTGTTTAGTTATATGTATGTGATGTCACGGGAGTGGAGTGTTTAGTTATCTGTATGTGATGGGAGGGGAGTGGAGTTATCTGTATGTGATGTGATGGGAGTGGAGTGTTTAGTTATCTGTGTGATGTGACGGGAGTGGAGTGTTTAGTTATCTGTATGTGATGTGAAGGGAGTGGAGTGTTTAGTTATATGTATGTGATGTGACGGGAGGGGAGTGTTTAGTTATCTGTATGTGATGTGACGGGAGGGGAGAGTTTAGTTATCTGTATGTGACGTGACTGGAGTAGAGTGTTTAGTTATCTGTATGTGATGTGACGGGAGGGGAGAGTTTAGTTATCTGTATGTGACGTGATGGAAGTGGAGTGTTTAGTTATCTGTATGTGATGTGGCAGGAGTGGAGTGTTTAGTTATTTGTATGTGATGTGATGGGAGGGGAGAGTTTAGTTAACTGTATGTGACGTGACGGGAGTGGAGTGTTTAGTTATCTGTGTGTGACGTGACGGGAGGGGAGAGTTTATTTATCTGTATGTGACGTGATGGGAGTGGAGTGTTTAGTTATCTGTATGTGATGTGACGGGAGTGGAGTGTTTAGTTATCTGCATGTGATGTGATGGGAGGGGAGTGTTTAGTTATCTGTATGTGACGGCAGTGGAGTGTTAAGTTATCTGTGTGTGATGTGGCGGGAGTGGAGTGTTTAGTTATCTGTATGTGATGTGACGGGAGTTGAGTGTTTAGTTATCTGTATGTGACTTGATGGGAGTGGAGTTTTTAGTTGTCTGTGATGTGACGGGAGTGGAGTGTTTAGTTATCTGTATGTGATGTGACGGGAGTGGAGTGTTTTGTTATCTGTGATGTGACGGGAGTGGAGTGTTTAGTTATATGTGTGTGATGTCACGGGAGGTCAGTGTTTAGTTATCTGTATGTGACGTGATGTGAGTGGAGTGTTTATTTATCTGTATGTGACGTGACGGGAGGGGAGAGTTTGGTTATCTGTATGTGACGTGATGGGAGTGGAGTGTTTAGTTATATGTATGTTATGTGACGGGAGGGGAGAGTTTAGTTATCTGTATGTGACGTGACGGGAGTGGAGTGTTTAGTTATCTGTATGTGATGTGACGGGAGGGGAGAGTTTAGTTATCTGTGTGTGATGTGACGGGAGGGGAGAGTTTAGTTATCTGTATGTGACGTGATGGCGTGATGGGAGTGGAGTGTTTAGTTATATGTGTGATGTGACGGGAGGGGAGTGTTTAGTTATATGTATGTGATGTGACGGGAGTGGAGAGTTTAGTTATCTGTATGTGACGTGATGTGAGTGGAGTGTTTAGTTATCTGTGTGATGTGACGGGAGGGGAGTGTTTAGTTATATGTATGTGATGTAACGGGAGTGGAGTGTATAGTTATCTGTATGTGACGGGAGTGGAGTGTTTAGTTATCTGTCTGTGATGTGACGGGAGTGGAGTGTTTAGTTATCTGTGTGTGATGTGACGGGAGGGGAGTGTTTAGTTATCTGTATGTGACGGGAGGGGAGTGTTTAGTTACCTGTGTGATGTGACGGGAGTGGAGTGTTTAGTTATCTGTATGTGACGTGATGGGAGTGGAGTGTTTAGTTATGTCTGTGATGTGACGGGAGTGGAGTGTTTAGTTATCTGTGTGTGATGTGACGGGAGTGGAGTGTTTAGTTATATGTGTGTGATGTGACGAGAGTGGAGTGTTTAGTTGTCTGTGTGATGTGACGGGAGTGGAGTGTTTAGTTATCTGTATGTGACGTGATGGGAGTGGAGTGTTTATTTATTTCTGTGATGTGACGGGAGTGGAGTGTTTAGTTATCTGTATGTGACGTGATGGGAGTGGAGTGTTTAG
>JAXIVJ010017374.1:25000-26346 GCA_036785665.1 Chirona hameri
GTTTAAGTTATCTGTATGTGATGTGACGGGAGTGGAGTGTTTAGTTATCTGTATGTGATGTGACGAGAGGGGAGTGTTTAGTTATCTAAATGTGATGTGACGCTCCGCCAGGCGCCGGCGCAGAGTCTGCGACACGCCATCCGCGAGGGGATGACCACCATCAAGGACCGGCTGTTCATCAGCATGGAGTCTGACATGCGGCGCGGCACAGTGCGGTTCGACAACTGGTACCTGCCGGCCAAGGTACGGTGTGGTGTACAGTGCACTCCCCCTCACTGTCTCCCCATTCCGCCGGGGTAGGGGAGGGTTCGGTAACATGTACCTGTCCGTCGAGTAATTAAATTATCACACACTTAGTACGCTCCGTTTCGCCAGGTGTCGTTTCTAATACCTATTTGTCGTACCTTTTGCGTGTTGTATTTGACTGAACCACTCTCGCAGATATGCCGTCTCATTAGAAGTGTTTGTCAATATTCGGCTTCAGAAGCTGTTGTCTGTTTCAGATTGTAGATCTACCCACCATTACTGAGTCGTACAAAACTATCGACGGAAAGAATTTCTACAAAACGGCTGACCTATGTCAGGTAAGTCTGATTTGTCAATTAACGCGTCACAGTGTGGCTGAAAGAAATGATACTCCAATGGATTCTTTGTGAAAAGCACAGGTACATACCTTGATGTTATATCTAAACCACTTCCTCTCAGTGTGTGAATACAACGAATATATACGTGATTGGCGAGCGATTGAATGAATGAAGGAAGGAAGGAAGGAATGTTTGTCTGAATTTGCGAATAGGATTTAAAAGTGAATAGGCGTATTTGGAAATGTTTTTTACCTTTTCGTCAATATTCCACTTCTTCGTCAATATTTGAAAACAACTCTAAAATACGATAAATAACGCCTGACATGTATAAAATGCGAGCAATGGATCGGGCCAGCACCCACGGTTCGTTGGAAGGGTTCGGAAGGCTCAAACTACGGGAGATGCACCATTGGAAAGCTCAGCTGACGCAGAATTCAGTGATGTAATTTTTGCAAAAATCTGTCGCGGGCTTTTTTTAAATCGACATTTTGTTCGAATTCGCGGCCCTTTCGTTTGGCCAGGGCTATCGCGTATGGTATGGCGAAAATGCAGACCAATGGCATGTCTACCGATTCGTCATGCTCTGCACGATAAGGTCTCATATATTGCAAAGCCATTAGATGGGTTAGTTGGTTGCACGGCTGCATCAAAGCCAAGCGCTCCCGGTGTCGGCACTACGGCGCACTCCCATCTGCGCCTCACACGCGGAATCGCCCCTCGCGACACGCGAGCTGAGCACTGCGCGCCGCCGGCCCGGCTTAC
>JAXIVJ010017375.1:0-26333 GCA_036785665.1 Chirona hameri
ATACATATACATACACATATATACATATATATGTATACATATACATACATATATACATACATATACACATACATATACACATACATATACACATATACACACATATACATACATATACACATATACATACACATATACACACATACACATACATATACATATACACATACATGTACATATACACACACATATACATACATATACATATACATATACACATCATATACATATACATATACATACATATACACATACACATACATATCATACACATATACATACATATATATATAGATATATATCTATAGGACTATCTTATATCTACACCTATAATATAGGCCAAGAGGAGATGTTGCTGTTGAGTTGAGGGCGATTTTTCCTTATCAGTAATGATTCGGCTATTTTACGATCCGGGTGGTCTTTGGACTTATATATGACTTTGATTTTAAGGGGAACATTGGAACGATCTGTATGATTAGCGTGATGCTCTCTAAAATGATCACCCATTGGTGTGTCCTGAGTTTCATTGATCATGTCACGTACGTGCTCGTTGAACCTCAGACGTAATGGTCGTTTGGTTTCTCCGATATAAATACCATCCGGGCTATTCCTCTGACAGATCTGACACCTGATTTCATAGACCACATTCTTCTGTGTGCAATCCCCCGTAAATCCTGTCTTACATGTATGGCATCTTTGACCCCCTGGGCATTTGGGTTTGCAAAGAGAAGATCTCACTAACATAGTTTTCAGTTTGTCCTTATTCTGCCATGCCACCCTAATGTCCAGACCTGACTTTTTTACCTTGTTCTTAATTTTGCACAAGAGCTGCTCATCCACGTAAGGCAAACATAAAAATCCATCAGATTGTACACTTTTGCGTTTACGTGCACCGGTCGGTTCTCTCCTCTGCCGTCGTGCCTCCCCCAGCAGCCTAGAGAGAATGTGTCTGGGATACCCATTTTCCAAAAGTAAAGCCCAAATCTTCTCTATGCTTATGTTCTCCTTGCTAACACTAGAAGAGTTCTTTATCGCACGACAAAATTGACTCCTAGCCATGTTGTGTTTTGTCAGTGTAGGATGCGCTGACTGATAATGGAGTATGATGCCGGAATTAGTTGGTTTGATGTACAGTTCAGTTTCTATCGTTGTACAATCGTCATGTGTCTCGATGGTGACTAGTGTGTCCAAGAACGGTACCCCCGTCCCCTCTCCCGAATGTTCGATGGTAAATTTTACAGTGTCATGCACTGTGTTCATGTAAGCAAGAAACTCTAGTAAATATTGCTCCCCATGTGTCCAAAGGCCTGCGTAGTCGTCAATGTATCTCACTAAGAATTTTGGTTTCTGCGAGATATTCTCCAGAGTCTGTCGTTCAAGTCTGTCTAAAAAGAGTATGGCTATTGGAGGCGAAATATTACAACATAATAATAACATTTGGATAACATTGGATTTTCACATTTTCGAGGAAAAGGTCATGTTTTTTAGTTTATTAATCAAAACAATAGATGATTGACAGTGCAAATATACATTCAAAGTTCATTCACAACACATGATATTGTTTCACCTATTAGTCTCCTAAGAGGCATCAGGCGAAGCAATGACATGTTAGACATCTAATTTATGTATTAAGAAAAACAAAATGAAGCAATTTCAGTTAGTTATTCTTCCAGTCTTCGCCCTTCGGATTCATAAATGCTGACTTCAAGCACCGCAGTTTCAAGCGTAAATCTTGTTTTCTCGTCTATATTATCTTTAATACTCCTTGCACCTTCCCAACTGGGTATAGTTCCACATTCATGAATCATGACTATGTTTCACTATTGTTTTGGGTTTCTGATATTGAAAATATTTTCTGTGCTCCATTAGCCTGGTGTTCAAACTTCTTCCAACTTCCAGTTTTACCATATGGCTTTGCACATCTCTTGCATGGTATCTTGTAGACAAGCCTGTGATCATGTTGCTTTCTTTTATAATTTATCCTGTTCTTCCCAGTCTCACTTGTTAGTTGTTACCTACTATCACATTAGCATGTTTCAGAAAATGCGCAATCGTATCAACATGTCTGGATTGCGGAACAACTGGATAGCTAATTATCAATACGAAACGCGTCTTGGTTAATAAATTATAATGAGGAGTTGACTGTGTATATGTGTCTATGAACGTTAGCAATTGCAAAAAGTTAGCATGAATTAATTCAAGCAGCGCAACCTCGTCCCCACACCGCAAGACGCTCCCCGAGCGTATGGCAAAACACAGGTAAACAACGCAGTTTAACAAACGTCTCTCCAGCGCCAGAAAGTCTCATAATATTACTGCCATATTTGATTGGCTTGATTCAAACCTCCAACCTACCTGTTAGTTATAGTTATCTTGGCTCTGACCACCACCCGGGTCGCGGCGCATTCCATTCCGACAACGCCCCGCACTCCCCCCCCCCTCCCCAGGTCACGCATCTACCAGACAGCCACAATGGGTACCAACCTACGGTGGGGAAACCACCTTTTGTTGTGCCTATCGTGACCGTAGCGTCACGTGGTGGCAAGGGAAGATCATTATGAGACCGCCTGTACGGGTTGGCGGGTGTCTATAGCGAGGCGGCGGCTACTGCAACAGTGATGGTCATAGTGAGGGCCAGGCGGCGGCGGCGGCGAGCAACCAAGCAAAACTGTGCAAAACACAAAACGTGGACAAGGAAGATAATAAACCAAGAATGTGTAGCGTTAACAATCAACGAAAAAACTAGAAAAGCAACGAAGCCAAGAGGCTCGAGACATTTGGCACAGGTCACAGGATGTATTTAATCAATGGATCACACATTAAATCAGTGAATCGACAAACATAATTGCTCAGTAAACCAGGGGCGGGATATCGGTCGACCGAAACAACACAATTCACTATGTACTGTAGATATACATGAAACGAGATGACCGATTCGAGAACAACAACGCTACACTTTTAATCCCCTTCCCCCATACACACATATACCTTAAACAAAACGTATACACAAAAATTATGTATAAATGCACACGAATCAACAATACTCCCTGGTGCCGATCACGTACAGCGATGAGCGTGACCTCCATCAGACAAGAGACGGCACCTCGACACCCATCAGCGCCGCACCGCGGTCAGAACGACGGCGGCCAGCTGCCCCGACTGCAGGCCCGCACCGCGGTCAGAACGACGGCGGCCAGCTGCCCCGACTGCAGCGCCGCACCGCGGTCAGAACGACGGTGGCCAGCTGCCCCGACTGCAGACCCGCGGCCGCAGCCACAGCCGCACAGCTGGCCGGCCGGCCGGTCTCCAGTGCAGTGGCAGGCGGCCGGCCAGCGGTGGTACGTCACGCGAGCCGCTCACATCACGTGACCCGGGCGGCCGCCGACCGGTCACGCGACAGGCGCGTGCGCAGGGGCGGCGCCAGGTACACTCCGATGGGCGGCAGGTGGCAGCAACAATCCGTGGCGAGGGGTGGGGCCATCTCAGGTCCTGCTGCCGGCTCCGCGCCTCGTGACTCTGCGGTAGCCGTCAGAGTAGATGTTTGTCGCCGACGCCGACGCGGCCACGGATGACGCAGGCTCAGATGCCGCGGGAGCCAACAGCTTCGCGAGATCACGATCTGACCTGATGATCACAGTCGGTCCGCCATCCCGAACACGCGCCTTCACCTTGCCGACATCCGACCACGCCGCGAATATGTTGCGTTCCCTTCTCAGTTGGCGGGCTTTGAAGAGCGTCAGCTGGTTTTTGCACGTCAGATTATCTGAAATGAATGCGCTTTGTGCTGTCGCCGCCGTCACACTGGAGCCAGGGAACGCCTTTGGTGTACGCAACTTCCTTCTGGCGTCGTACAGTTCTTGGCGTTTGGCGAAGGTCGTCAGGCGTGCAATGATCGTACGATGCTGGCCTTGCTTTTTAGTTCCGACACGGTGGATTCGGTCTATGTCCTCGGGCGCGACCGCGACGCCGACCATCTTGGCGACGTCTGTGACCAGCTGGTCAGTTGATTCGTTACTGTTTTCAAGAACTCCACTTATGTTTAAACACATTCTTCGCGAATACTGCTTGATTTCGTTCAACTTCACCTTAGTTTCCGTTAGTTCTTCTCTGAGCTCCTTAATCTCCGCATACTTCGCTGAAACGGCCTCGACGGCGTCTCTCACCTGCTCCTTCACGATGGAGAGAAACATTTCGTCTTCCATTGCAGCGATGAACGCTTTCTTGAAGACTTCCATGTCCATATTGAAAGTAGTCGCTCGCCGCCGCCACCACCGGTTTACCACTGGTCTCCCCTCACCCTCCGCCCGCAAACGCACGGCCCCTCGATGACAACACGTGGGAGGGCGGCTCAGTGGGAGCGAGTGGTAGGCGACCCTCACCCGGCGGTGGTCAGAGGTTAACTGACATAACTTAGAAGCATTATACAAACCATTGTCGCTAGTTATATTTCGGCCGGTGAATTTCATGGTTATCTGGCAGTATCATATACCGATTGAACATGCATTATAGTTATTATTTGGGCCCAGTTGCATCCACTAACTCCCCATCTCCAGACCACACACGCCTTCGTATTGGACGCCCACCTGGGACGCACAGACCCGGCATAGGCATGCACTCATTTTCGGCGAAAATAAGACCAGCCATCACCGCTTACTCGACGCAGCGCGATTGCAGGCCTGAAGCAATAATCCTACAGCAGCACAGGTATGTACATGTATATATGACCTTACAGCAGCAACAACGAAGTAATTATTGCAAATGAATCTAAGTGCCTTGGAAAAACGGAGCCCCCACCTTGCTTCAATCTTTAGCTCGTTTTATCGATCTTTGTACAAACTTGGCGCGGCCTCTACGCCAGGAACTGACGCTGATAAACGTTTATGATAACGAAAACGCTATCTCGTTTCTTTGTCTTTTTTGTAGCTCGATTTGTTATGTGATTTGTTGATGATAACGGATGGCTCAGAATTGGAAACAAAAAAACGAGCCGTAGCTTGATTTTTTTATTTATAAGAATGGCCTCTGGTAGTCGTTTTACGGGAAGATTATTTATAACATAAATAGCTTCACCCCCTCCATTCCTGTCTCTGTGTCATGTCATTGGGTCATGGAAATGGTCAAGTGAGAAAAGAGAAGGATGTACTTTGTCATCAAGCTTGGTCTCAGAGAGGCAAAGTATGTCTATGTCATTGAGAGAGGCAAAGTGGGAGAGCTCGTCAAGGCGGCAGCGAGATGTAATGGAGTTGATATTTACGTGTGAAATGGTGATGTTGCTACTGCTGTGACCTCCAGAGAGGGTGGAACTTGTGGAAGAGTGTGAAGAGGTAGAAGTCCCGACTGAAGCCGCCCGGTGCCTGGAGCCTGGGGAAAAATACATTAGGGTGGTGCTCAGCAGATGTTGCCGGCGCAGCAGTGGGTGGGCTATACACTTAGGTTGAGTAGCACAGGAACCTTAATCAAATGAGCAATATAACATATTTAGAGACAGGAACTGAATCCATCGGTCACACTAGCAAGGGGGAGGGCAAGCAAGAGCATACAAAGGGCAATCAAATGACCAATATAACATATGTATAATGGAACTGAATACATTAGCCACTAGCCAATGGGGAGGGCAAGCAAGAGCATACAAAGGACAATCAAATGAGCAATATAACATAATTGTACAGGAACTGAATACGTAAGTCACTGGCAATGAGGAAGGCAAGCAAGAGCATACAAGTTAACAAACTGAGCTGACATGGCATTTCAAGTTGAAACGATGCCCACACGCCCCAGACTAATCTTCAAAAACTTGAACAAAAACCTCAAGTTGAAGCAAATGACCACACGCCTCAAGGCTCAAACTAAACAAATGAGCAAATGGTCATAGTTAACACAACTTTAACCTCACTCAACAGACATTTAATAACACTTTTAAACTAAAAAAGAATGAACATCTTAAGATGAGACGGATCAGTAATAAAGACCAACAGTAGGCAGTAACAGTGCAGACTCTTAACCCGGCAGTCACTGGGGTATATTCTGTAACACGACTCACTGGGGGTGGGTTTTTTTAGCCCCTGGTATCTTCAGAACCAATGATCGCAGCGGTACGCGCAAGGCGGCATTCGAAAGCGCTCAATGAGGTAAGCCTAACGCAAACTTAAAAATGTCAAATTAGGGTCACATGTCAGGCCACGGTCAAGTCAAACGTCAAAATCGAGGTATTTAAGTTTATGGACAATACTTGCCATCCATGGCCTTCGATTGCGCCTATAATTACCCAAAGTGCTGTCAAAGGTATGATACATATCCCACATGAGCTAAAGTGAGATTGTTGGAAAAGATAAAGGTCAAGGTCAGGTCACAAAAGGTCACTATACACAAAATATCTACGAAGGTCATGCAGCACATGCTTTGTGGATGCTTTTACGCGTAGAATTCGATATGGGCAGTTATTTTACCACCTGACTTCATTTACGTGAAGTTAGTGTCAAGTTCAGGTGAAGTTCAGGTCACTGCAGGTCAAAATTTGAAATTGATAAATCGAAATGAAAAAAAACATGTTTCTATATCAGTTTTATTTATAAAAAAACAGTGCTGGCATTTATTTGTCTGTATCCTTTCAATAAAAGCCAAATAACGCAATTTCAAAATATGACTTCATGATTTACCCATACTTTATGTCATGACAGTCAAAAAAGATGATATTATTTTGAAATTTGGTATGGTAGTTGCCCATATGTCGTTATGTGACATATATTCCGTTTTTTCAATATCTTTGAAAAATTTGATTTTGTTAGCATTTTTTCCAAAAAAAAGTTGTTTTTGGGATAAAAAAACAATTGTTTTGAAATTTCGAGATAGTTGGTTTGTAGCCCTTGCAATTTTCTACCTTTAAGCGTTTTTCGATTGCATTTTGCTTCAAATGCAGCATTTGTACGGCCTAGCAAAGTTTAGCCAATTTTGGTGTCAAAATCGTGTTTAGTGACGTCACTTAATTCACTATATCTCGAAAAATTTCGGAGGAAATTTTTTCATTTTGTTCTCAAAAGGTGTAAAAATGATGCCCGGAAAGGTACTGAATTTTTGGCGTCGATATCTGCATTTGTTATTGAGATATTCCTAATATTCCTAAGGGGGGGCTAAAAAAGCCCCCCCCCCAGTGACTCGCGGGTTAAAGACTGAAACTTGCTGTCGTGCTGGTATTATTGCTTTACAACCGCTCGAGAAGTAAACAAACCACAACCCTCACTTGTGCGCCACATACATTCTCGCACACCAGTTACCATATGAACAAAAATCACTCACTTCCTGCTCCACCCCCTTCACCTTAGGTTTTACGCGAATACCCGAGTTCATCGTTGCCTGCTCGCTAGCACGTCGGTGCCAATGTCACTTTCACACAGTATGAGCGTCAGTCACTGGTCGAACTGGCGGAGGTCGGCCATCGACCGGAGACGCACCGTTGCCGCTTGCTGGGACTTTTTTCACCTTCAGGGCGCGCACCCGTCGGACCAGACGGCCCACAGCTTCCCCGCCCGTCGCAGTTGACGAGCGTGGTACATGATTTATTGGTTCTGTCGGGTGAGGTTTTCTAGGATGAACACGTCCTTTGTAGATCCTTCGGTGAGAGTAGAGCCCCGCGGTGGCTTAGCCTTGCGGACCTCCCTGCGGCCGAACCAGACCGCCTCTCGTTTCAGGTATGAGACGTACCTTATTACGAGCGGGCGAGGGGGCGGCTCCGGCCGGTCCGGAGTGGCCGCCTCGGGCAGAGGTAAACAAACCTTGAAATTTTGCGATGTGGCCTGAGACACAAATCGTTCGTGGAAGAGCTCAACATGAGACACAAATGCCGAGTAGTAGATTCGTGTCACTTGAAACGGTGCGTGCAGAGCGAACAAAATTGTGTTCCGCATTTTTAACTAGCCCACCAGCGAGAAGCGTATTTTTTGGGTAGACCTGATCTACCCCAAAAATACAGTTCTTCAGCAGTTCTTGGTCTACCCCAAAAAAAATACAGTTCTTCAGCAGTTCTTGGTCTATAAAAAAAACGCGGCAGCGACTGGCGAAACTGGGCCAAAGTTTCGCCCAGTTCGAAGCTTGGCGATCGTAAGATCGCTGCAGATGCGTCGCGACTCACGATAAGCCATAGGCACTTTTTTGACGCCGGTGAGACGCAAGAGTCGCGAGACACAGACCCTTATTTGGTGATACTTGGCTGTTGGTGCGTGTCTAGGCTTTTAAACAGCCTCAGAGCCAATATCACGGACAGCCTGCAGCCCGGCTTCAGTTTTGTGATTTATACCGACCTTGAGAGTTCGGATTTAAATTTTGATCGAGACTTCGACACAGCCACTTGCAGGCAGGGAAATTAAAAAAAACGTTATAGGTAGATCAGGACTTGACATGTGTTGACATGGCACCTCCCCTGGTCAAAAAGCTGTCAAAAAGCTGGGTTTCAAGACAGAAAGTGTGTTGTGGCGAAACCACCAAGGATGGCGAGCAGTGTGATTGCATGGGTCAACAGAGGAATTTGAAAAGGCACTGCAGTCTTCCATCCATAGGTAAGGTGATACAAAGAATGAAAAAGAAGTCCCAGCGGTCGTCTGTATTTGTGAAGTAGTAGATTAGGGAGGAGTGGCTAGCAGTTTTGGAATTTGGACCATTTTCTGGACTTTTTGGGTCCAAAGAATTTTGCTCTCTTCATATTTGTTCAGGAAATTTGCTCTCTTCACCTGATCTTACCGACATTGTAGTCAAAATATAATTCAATTTTCCTCACAAGGATTTAATATCTATTACAAATCAGGATGTTTTACTTTCCAAGTAAAATAATTAAAACAAAAATGAAAATCTTAACTTGCCTGACAATACAATTTTACTCTCCACCTATGGATTTTTACTCTCCGGGACCAGGTCATGAAATGAAAAATCCAACACTGGTGGCTAGTCATAGATGAGAGAAGGGGCGAAAAGTAATTTGTGGTGTCACGAGATGTGAATTAGTCTTATGTCATACCTTATTGACTTAGTGTATTTACGTACAAAATCGTCAATCTTGTGTTTCTTGTTTTGTTAGTGTAGCTCAAAGAAAGACGCATGTATTTTCGCCATTCTTCATTGTGGACATGGCATTGGGAATGTAATGTGCCTGAACTCTTTGTGCATTTGTTATTGTATGAGATCAGAAAGGGTACAAAGTATAAGGTATTATTGGTGTCGAGAGCTCATTATCTCCTCAGGGTACTCCAGGTACAACGTTGAATTGATGGATTTCATACTCCAGACTGGGGTTTTCCATACTTGGCATGTGCTTGATTCATGTGACAGGATATGTTCACTTGTACATACATTTCGCTAAGGCAGGGAGAGGTAAGCGGCTGTTTTCGCCGATTAACCTCAGGTTTATGTGGCGAGTCCATGGTGATAGTATGAAAAGGATGTGTTGTAAAATACAATTTGCAGTGTGAGTAGCCTGCCTTCAGATTTTTATTCAATTGATGAATCCATTTCTTACCTTGAAAGTGGCTATTAAAATCATCGAGTTTACATTATTTGGGTTATAAGAGTATACAACTATACACTGTACTTACAACTTTCTGTAAGTCTTAACAGAAGTTTTCAAAACAGAAGCTTTGAAGCAAGCATAAGGAAAATAATTCGCCTCTGATCTGAGAACCACGTCATTTCATATTTGCACATAGAACAAATTCGTTTGCGTATCTCGTCTCAAGCATAAACACTTTTTTCCCTGTGATTCTCATGCAATATGACCTCTGTCGTCGTCGTGCCCTAAAGCCCTATCATGAGTCATAAAATGAGTCTGGTAAGAACGCTGTCGAAAATGTCGAAAAGGAAAATGTCTTATACAAGCATCAAGAACCGTGTGACACATTTGAGTCGAAAAAAATTGTCGTGAGTCACAGTCAGAATATTTTTTACCTCTGCTTGTGGGTTCCGATCCGGTGTGCACGGTCGATATCGGCACGATCCAGCTTAACATTCGCCATATTGGCAAGGTCCATAGCGAGTTGCACCGTGTTTTCGTCCTTCGCCTCCGGCACGCCTGTGAAGTTTAAACAGTTCCGCCGCGAGTACTGCTCGAGATCCGTGAGTCGCTCCTCCTGCTGGCTTATTACGACCTTCTGGGCCGCAATCTCCTCCTTTAACTCACGGATCCCCCTCTCCTTCTTATCAATACCGAACAGGCCTCGCAGCGTTGTCCGGATTTCCTCGTCGCCCAGCATCGCTAGAAGCGCCGTCTTCATCTCAGCAGTTAGATCCGGCATGGCTGTGTCACTAGTCACCCACCGCTGCGCCGCGGATTACTCAGCGCTGGACTGCGTCACTGTAGCGCTGCGCGCGTTCGCACCGGCCGCCGGCCACACAAACACCGTGACAGGTCACCGGGGTCACCCGGGCGGGCGGAACGGGGCCGGACGCGATCTGACCCTTGGCCGGTCAGTGGAACACTTACAATTACCTTGGAACACTTACGACAATTACCTTGACCTGAGCTTGACATTAACTTCACTTTATTGAGGTCAGATGGTAAAATGACTATCACTATCGAATTTTACGTGTAAGATGGCCCATAAAACATGTGTCGCATGACTTTCGTAGGTCTTCTGCGCATAGTGACCTTTTGTGACCTGATCTTGACCTTCACCTTTGCCAATAATCTCACTTTAGCTCAACCGGGATGTGTATTATACCTTTGGAAACACTTTGAGTGATCATGTTCGCAATCAAAAGCTTTGGATGGAAAGTATGGTCCAAAAACACAAATGCCTCCATTTTGACCTTTGACCCGACCTTGACCTGATATGTGACCTGAATTCCAAAATTTCGAGTATGCTTTAGATGCGTCTCATGAAGAGTTTTTGAATGCCGCCTTGTGCGTCTCGCTGCAATCATTGTTTCCGGAAATAACGAGGGGCAATATCCCCCCCCCCCCGTCAATGGCGTTCGGCTGAGACCTTGGTCAATGCCGGGTTAAGGGGTTAACGGGTGAACCACTGAACAGGTCGACCATCCTCTAGTTACAGCGATACAAATGGGGAAAAAACAATTATTTAATCCCCGAGTAACTCAAGCTTGGCTTTCATCAAATCTAGCAAGAGCATCACATCTTGATGCTCTTGCTAGATGCTCAGTTGACCGCGCGCGTCGCCCATGTGCGGACGCGCCGGCTGCTCTCCGTACCCGCCGCCCGCCTGCCTTGAGTGTGAACGGACTGAGCGATTGTGTGCGTTTAACAGACTGTGGAGAGTGAATCGGGTAAGAGTGGTTGTGC
Organism: Chirona hameri; assembly: GCA_036785665.1. Lineage (NCBI taxonomy): Eukaryota > Metazoa > Arthropoda > Thecostraca > Balanomorpha > Balanidae > Chirona > Chirona hameri. The sequence goes on from JAXIVJ010017375.1 coordinate 11,282, forward strand.
TATCGTCTCTAAAGTTCTGATTTTCCATCTGTGGAACTTGCACACGGACATATCGGTGACACTAAATCTGCTGCCCGTGGTTCTTTGTGACACCTGGACCGGGCTCCGCCATGGCGGTCATTCATCGTGGCATCGCCAGATATCTGGTGATTATCGTTATCATCAGAATCCTCATGTGCGTCACGTCACGGGACTTGAAACCTGTCGAGTGGCGCTGGCGATCACCAGAATATCGTGTCCAGAACGACGTCACTGTGCGGCGCCGGCCCCGTCCCGGGACGCCGGCACCACCGCACGCACCCGCCACATGGCCGCGGTACACGTGTACCGACCCGGATCAGCTGACGCGACTACCGATCCACCTGGGCTCTGCGCGGTCAGCGCCCCGGACGCGTCTACCGACCTGCTGGGTCAGGCTGGCCCCCGGTCGGCCAGTCGGAGGACCCACCGCGGCCGCCGGTCTGTCCACCGTCAGCGGGGCTCCAGGGGTGGCGCGTGGTGACCGGCGGACCCGCGCGCCGGCCTTCTGATGGCCGGACTCAACACACAGTCACTGAAACCGAAAGGGCTTGAACTGCGACATGAGCTAGCCCGAAACAGGTACGACCTCATTGTTCTAACAGATATCTGGATGAGACCCAACACTCCAAATCGCCTGATCAGCATACCCGGATACGATATCCATCGGCGAGATCGACCAGACCAATCCGGCTATGGAGGTGTTGCTATCGTCACCAAACAGCCCCTGAACTACCGCGACATTCCCCAGCCGAGTGCCAGTGAAACAGTAAGCTGGAGTCACTGTGGGCCGTGGTGGGGACGGGCTGCGGTCGCCGGTTCATTCTGGCCGCCGCGGCGTACGGTGGCCGCACTTGAGCCAGACTTTGGTGACCTGGAGCGGCAGTACCAGGGCGCCGTGCTCAGTCATCCCGGTCTGCAAGTCATCGTCACCGGGGACCTGAACTGCGACTTGTTGTCCACTACCGCTGAACCTTCTTGTCGCCGACTAACTGAGTTTATGTCAAATTTATCGCTGTCCCAGGTCATTGATCGCCCAACATATTCGTCTGGTTCTTTACTTGATGTCATACTTGTAAGTGATGGGAATATCGTCTCCCGGTCTGGCACGCACACTTGTCATTTTAGCCCTCACCTGTTCATCAGAGCTGCGATTGTGTTGTCCCGCCCTGATAGAAAGCCAGCTGTTGTCGAGTGCCGCCCTACGCAGTGTATTGATGTGTTTTCGTTTTGTTCCGAATTGTTAGCCGCGGACTGATCACTTGTCTACCGATCGAACAGCACAGTGGAACAGTGGCAACACTTTATCGACACATTTACACCGATACTCGACACTCACGCTCCAGTCAGGAGAGTAAAAATCCAAACCCGACCGCCCCTCCAGTTTCCGACGAAACAAAACAGCTCATGGCCACGCGGCGCCAGGCGCTGCGCGATGGTGAAACCGACCTGTATCGTGACGCCAATCGCAGAGTGAAGGCATCGATCCGCCGTGATAGCCGTGAGAGCATACGTGGCAAAATTAGAGAACAAGGCCCCAGCTCAATGTGGCGTAATATTCGACCCATCGTCGCCGGCAAGGTCCCCCAGACCGTGCTGCCACCTGTCGGACCTGACGATATGAACTCGTACTTCGTGCAGGTCGGTCCGCGGGTGGCGCGTGAGGTATATGAGAGAGACGGTGACTGCGAGGTACCGTGCCGACTGCCGCGCGTAGGCTCTTGTGCGTTCACCGTTCGACTTACTGACATCGAAACCCTCCGAACTGTCGTGTTTTCCATGCGAGGTACCCCTTCTTGCGGACTTGATGGGCTGTCTATCAAGATTGTAAAGCTTTGCTTTGATGCCATTGGTCCTGTCCTCCAGCATGTCATCAACAATTGTCTGTCCAAAAATGACTTCCCTCTCTCTTGGAAACACTCTCTGATACGGCCAATTTTCAAGTCAGGTGATCCGACCATGCCATCAAACTACAGACCGATATCATTAGTACCCATGATCGCCAAGATCACTGAGCGGATCGTCCAGCGTCAGCTACATCACTATCTTTCTAGCAACTGCCTTCTTTCTGACAGCCAACATGGATTTCGTCCAAATCATTCGACTGCTTCTGCACTGATTGGCATCTCTGTCAGCATTCTCACTGCTATGGACAACACCGAAATTTCTCTTCTTTGCCTCATATACTTAAGCAAATGTTTTGACGTAATCGACCACTCCAAATTACTTGACAAACTTCAACTTCTTGGAATCGACGCTAGATGGTTCCGCTCGTATCTTGAAGGTCACACGTAGAGTGTCTGCATCTCCAAACGGCAAGGCACACCGCGTTTTGTCAAAATCATTGCCTAACAATGTCGGAGTGTTCCAAGGTTCAGCCCTCGGGCCGCTGCTATTCACCGTTTTCGCGAACGATTTAAGCCTCCACGCTCCCGACGCATGTATCGTACAATATGCTGATGATACACAGGTGCTGGTCAGCGGCCGAAAGTCAGCTCTGGACTCAACAGTAGCTAGACTTGAGGTCACTCTGGATGCTCTGAGTGACTGGTTTGCAGCCAATGGTCTGAAGGTCAATGTCGGAAAGACGCAGCTTGACATTTGGTAGTCGCCAGAATCTGCGTGACCTGCCCGACATCAGCGTTAAATTCAGAGATGCAGTTTTGAAACCATGCCAAAAGATGAAGAACCTAGGCATGATCTTTGATCCATGCCTCACTTGGGACGACCATGTGACGGCCCTCACCAGAAAGTGTTTTGGCACACTAATCGGACTGAGCCATGCACGTCACCAACTACCAGCCGACACTATCGTGACAATTGTGAACGCCCTGGTGCTCTCGCACATCCGCTACTGTTTGCCAGTTTACGGAAACTGCACAAAGAAGAATCTTGGCTGCATTCAAAAGGTAATTAACTTTGCTGCTCGAGTAATTTCTGGCCGTCTCAAATATGACCATGTGGCGGATGTGCAAGATGCGCTGGGATGGCTGTCGGCCACTGATCTGTCATCCCATGATACGCTGGTGCTTCTGCACAAGGTAGTTTGTACGGAGGAGCCTACCGCCATTGCCAGGATGTTTCATCGCAACGAGGAAATGCGAGAGCGCACAACTAGGCAAAACAGCAACCTACGCTTACCCAGCATTCGCACAGAAGCAGGGAAGCGAAGGTTTTGCTATCGTGCAGCCATGCAGTACAACAGACTGCCCATCGAATTCCAAGGCATGACGACCAGCCATTTTAAATCGTCGCTAAAACGCCACCTCATGCAGCGATGAAGTGCACCTGCATTGCACCGGACGGTGACTTGTGTGTTGTATGTGTTTTTTTTTTTTGTGTGTGTGTGTGTGTGTGTGTGTGTGTGTGTGTGTGTGTGTGTGTGTGTGTGTGTGTGTGTGTGTGTGTGTGTGTGTGTGTGTGTGTTTATGTACGCCCGTATTTTCTACTATTTTTCCCATACACTGACGCGGGAGCTTAATAGCCACAGTCGTCTGTGGAAGCTCCCAAGATGTACAATAAATAAATAAATCTTCCATTCCTGGCATCACATATTTTAATAGGGACGTCACATCTTTCATAGGGACATCGTATATTTTATAATTAAGACATCACATCTTCCTGTAGATGCATCACATTTCCACTAAGGGCATAACATCTTCCAGTAGATGCATCTTATCTTCCACTAGGGTATCACAGCCTCGAACATCACATTTTCCATTAGGGGCACCACATCTTCCACTCGGGGTATTACATCTTCTACAAGGGGCATCACATCTTCAACTAGAGGCATCGCATCTTCCACAAGGGGCTCACAGCTCTCAGTACAGGCATCACATCTTCCCGTAGGGGCATCACCGTTTCCAGTAAGAACATCACATCTTCCAGTAGGGGCATCACACCTTCCACTAGGGGCATCACATCTTCCAGTGGGGGCATCACAGCTTCCAGTAGGGGCATCACATCTTCTACTAGGGTCATCACAGCTTTCAATAGGGGAATCATATATTCCTGCAGGGGCATCACATCTTCCACTTGGGGGCATCACAGCTTCCAGTTATAGAAGCATGACATCTTCCACTAGGGGCATCACATCTCACACTAGAGGCATCGCATCTGCTAGTAGGGCATCACATTTCCCAATAGGGCGTAACGTCTTCCACTAGGGCATCACATCCTCCACTAGGGGCGTCACAGCTTTCAGTATAGGGGCGTCACATCCTCCACTAGGGCATCACATCTTCCACAAGGTCACATTTCCTGAAGAATACATTGTAACATGATTATGTTAGGAATTCAGTCCCGTTTCCCTATGGCGGACTTACTCTTCCAGCCGCTCGTGAGCGGGAAATGAGCGGCTCGGTTTGTAACACCGCTATCTGGCAAACACAATCATCACACAAGCCAAAAATAAATCTTGGGAGGAGTTATCATCCCAATTTAATCGATTCACCTCACTTTAAAAAAAAATCTGGTCATTAATTAAATCATTAACAAATAAAAGACCACCTTTATATAAAATCCTACACTTGTACATCCACAACACATCTTATGTAATCCCGCTTGAGGTGGCAACAGAATTCGCAAAACACTATGCCAACACATCCTCAACACAACAATGCACACCACCTCTCGTTAACTAACTTAGCAATCAGTTCCAGTCAATTAGCTTTGACTCTGACAACGAAGAAATATATAACGCTGCTTTCACTAGTGCTGCATTAACACACGCAATCAATAAATGTGGCAAAACCTCGCTCGGCCCAGACCAGATCGAATATTCTTTCTTTAAAAACTTAACTGAGACCAGTCTCAATAATCTTCTATCAGCTTTTAATACCATGTGGATTGAAGGCACTTTTCCTGAATCTTGGCATGATAGTACCCTTATCCCTATATTTAGTCCGGCCAGACGCGACGGCGGATCAACTTAACGAGTTTTTCGTCTCTGTGGGTCCCCGGGTGGCTGCGGAGATCGGGGCGCGGGGACCGGTCCCTGTTGTTGGGACGCGTCTCCCCCGTGTCGGGGCCTGCTCGTTCGCGCTCTCTCCCGTGACTCGGGAGATGCTCGGACACACGGTCTTCAGCATGCGGAACTCGGCTGCCTGCGGTGCTGACGGTGTGTGCATCCGCATGCTGAAGGCCGGTTTCCCAGCTATCGGTGACGTCATCCTCCACATTATCAACTCCTGTCTGACCCGGCCCGACATCCCAGATCATTGGAAACACTCCATAGTCAACCCCATCCACAAATCCGGAGACCCATCCGACCCTTCAAACTTCCGCCCAATATCCCTCGTCCCAGTCATCACCAAAATAGTCGAGCGCGTCGTCCATCGGCAGCTCTACCACTACCTTACCTGCAACCAGCTTCTCTCATCCCCTCAGCACGGTTTCCGACCCCGTCATTCCACTGAAACCGCGCTTTTGTCTGTTTCTGACCAAATCCTGGCCGCCACCGATAGGGGGAGATTTCAATGTTGTGCCTAATTGATTTGAGCAAATGTTTTGACGTCATTGACCACAAAATTCTTCTTCAAAAACTGTGTTTGTACGGCATTGAAGCCTCCTGGTTCGCCGCCTATCTTCAGGGACACACCCAGAGTGTGTCACTGACCGATGGGTCCGGTTGCGGGGTGCTGGCACGGCCGCTCGCCAACAACATGGGTGTATGTCAAGGCTCTTCATTAGGCCCACTTCTGTTCACAATTTTCTCAAATGATCTGTCATTGTACTCAGAGGGAGCACTTGTCTTCCAATACGCCGATGATACCCAGGTGTTGGTGAGCGGGCCGAAAGATGACCTCAGGGGACTCACCTCGCGCATGGAAGGTTCGCTGGCTTCGCTGAGCAGTTGGTTCCGCTCGCATGCTCTCAAGGTTAACGCAAACAAAACTCAACTCATCATTTTTGGCAGCCACCAGAATTTACGCTCTCTCCCAGATATTAAAGTAAGCTTCTGCGACGTAATCTTGCAGCCGCGAACGGAGGTCAGGAACCTGGGAATCGTCTTTGACAGCGCCCTGTCCTGGGATCCACACGTGTCCGAGCTGAGCCGGAAATGCATGGGCGTGCTGATCGGTCTATCTCATTGCCGTCACTATCTTCCCGACGGCGTCATCAAAATTCTTGTAACAGCGTTGGTGCTCGCGCGGATCAGCTACTGCCTTACAGTCTATGGGAATGGCACCCAGAAAAATTTCGACAGGATTCAAAAGATATTGAACTTTGTTGCCAGAGTCATCTTTGGACGACGTAAATTCGATCATGTGGCTGATCTGCGTGAGCAACTCCGCTGGATGGCACCCCGACAGATGGCAGAGGCTCGCACGCTTGCCTTGACCCACAAGGTACTGCGGCAGGGCGCGCCTGATTCGCTCGCGAGCTTGTTTGTCCGGTGTCGTGACGCACGAGAGAGGACCACCCGGCAGGACAGACTCCTGCGTCTCCCCAGACCGAGAACCGAGGCTGGGAAACGACGATTTGCCTATCATGCTCCAGCGTTGTACAACGCACTGCCTGCCGGTGTCACCGAAATGACACAGCGATGCTTTGCTCGTGCTGTGGAGGCACATCTGACAACCGCTGGCGATACAGGACGTCGCTGAATGTGTTTGTGTGTGTGTATGTGTGTGTGTTTGTGGCATATGTCTCGTGTTTTGGACCTGCATGTTTCTATTCCTGTACCGTTTGACTCGGGGTGGTAATAGCCACGACTTATTGTGGATAACCCCACGATCGTAATACAATACAATACAATACAATACAATACAATACAATTTAAAAATCGTAAACCTTCTACTTCCCCTGCCAGCTATCGCCCTATTCTCTCACTAGCTGCGCATGTAAACTATCATAACGAATGATTAATGGACGTATCAGAACATATTTAGAATCAAATAATATCTTGTCCCCGTTCCAAAGTGGCTTTCAACCAGGTCGATCCACTTCAGATAACTTGGTCAGGCTTATTGACTCTGTCCAGCGCGGCTTCCAGGAAAAGAGGTGACGATCGCCCTTTTTCTCGACCTGAGGGCCGCGTTTGACAGAGTCAATACAACGGCACTACTAATTAAAATACACAAGTCAGGAACTCGCGGAAGACTGGCCAAATTTATTAAACAAATTCCTAACAATAGAACTTTTAGAGTAAGGTGCGGAAACACATACTCTCCCTCTTTCAATCAGGACCACGGTGTCCCACAGGGACCATTCCTTTCAACAACCCTATTTTGTATAATGATTAACGAAATTTTTAGCAACATTAACAATATTAATCTACAACTTAAATTATCAATGTATGCAGACGACCTGATGGTGTGGTACACACACCCCAGCGTTGATCATGCCAACCAAATTGTACAACACGTTTTAATCGGAATACAGATATGGTGTAACCAGTGGGGTCTGGAGGCATCCCCCAGAAAATCTGCGTCCCTATTTTTTCAAGAACAAGTAAATATGTCGAACCCTACATTCCATTAATACTTAACAACAATATCATCCCCGTAGTCAAAACATATAAATACCTGAAGAGGTGACGGGTATAACCCTTGCCTCACGTCTTACTTTTACTCCACATTTCCACGACCTAGTTCAGCGCTGCCCCGTCGGCTAAATATCATGCGATCTTTAGCCGGTCGGGAGTGGGGTGCAGACCGTTCTACCCTCATCAAGCTTTATACTTCCCTGATACGTCCAATCCCATGGACTATAATGCATTCTTATTCGATGATATATTCTCCTCTGAAATTAATAAGTTGCAAACTGTCCAGAACGCTGCCTTGCGCTTCATCACCGGTGCCCTCAGAACATCAAACACCCACAACCTGCCCATTGGCACTACCATTCCTACACTCTGCCGCCGACGCAAATACCAACTACTACGCTTCTTCGCCAGAACAAACTCGCACCCCACACGCCCAACATACCAGATATTAACTCAGCCCTGACACAACAGACGACAAACAGCAATGCAAACAAGATACCCTCGGATCAGCCTCCGAATCGAACAAACACTCAACTTTTAAACATACCACATGCCTCAACACAATGCCATCACCACCCCTCACACCACACTGGCTCGACAATGTGGTGATCTGCCTGTCTGGCTCGGCAATGCATCACCACACTGGCTCGACACGACACCAGACACACGCCGCCTCTTCACTCACAACAAGAACACAGTCACGGCCGCAGAGACACACGCACTCTTCCACGAATTCAAATCACAACACAACACGTTCGCATTCATATACACTGATGGTTCCCGGAACGAAGGTCGAACCGGTCCACATAAGGATAAGATGGGTCTACCGTTGGCCAGTATTAATATTGGCTGTGTCTTTGGCCGAAAACGACTGATTTTAATCATAGTCACGTTTTGCAATATGCTGAGCCTGTTCCTGATGCAAATTTGTATATCGTAATGCGACCTAGGTTGTTTCCGAAGGTCACCGCCAGGGGCGCTGCTACGTTTTACATGACATGACATTTTACATGACTCACACAGGGGCGCAGGAACTATGTTCAAGTTGGGAGGGGGGGGGGGGGGGGCATTCTGAAGTCGATTATTTCCATGCAACGCCCATAGGCGTAATGTTAAAATCCAAAATGTTGGGTGTGGCGGCTGCCCTCCCCCTGCCCCCTGTTCCTACGCCTATGTTCTCACACCATAGTATTGTAGCAGTTCCAGTAGTTTTCTAAGATCACCACCAGGGGCGCTTATCTGTTGTTACAAAAAGAGTTCCTGACCGATAACCATAATAGCTAGGGACACCACATTTGGTAAAGACATAAAGACATAAAGACATAAAAGAAAAGTGCAACAAAGAGGCTCTTGGGCCCATCCGAGGTTGCACCCCACCCCACCCACACCCCCCCCCCCCCCCACCCCCCCCCCCCTCCACCAGTCTCGCCCCTTCAAATCACCTTACTCTACCTGCATAAAAGAAGGCTAATCCCACGAGTATTTATGAACTAATCCCTTCTCTGTAAAGTATTTATCTAATCTAATTTTGAAGGAAGCAAGTGTCACTGCATCAGCGACATCCCCTGGTAGCATATTCCAATGTCCTTCAACCCTTCTACTGAAAAATGACTGTCGTAGCCTAGTCCTACTTTGTTTCATAATGAGTTTATGCTGATGACCTCTACCTCGATTTTCCCTATTGAACTCAAACATACCCTTTAAATATCCAGAATGCTGACTATTTACAAATTTGAAGACTTCAATTAGATCTCCTCTTAGCCTTCTATATCTAAGTGAAAACATACCCAATTTCTTTAATCTATCTTCATAAGGTAAACTACCAAGACAATTAACCATTTTTGTTGCCCTTTTTGAACTCTTTCTAACAACCAGCAATCTTTCTCATATGTTGGAGACCAGGCTTGTACACAATACTCCAAATGTGGTCTTAACGTATGCACAATACAGTTTTGTTATTACCTTTTCACTCTTGTAGGAAACATTTCTGTTAATGGCCCCTAGCATTCTAAGTGCCTTTTTCCTAGCTTCTACAACCTGGTCTGACGCTGATAGTCTATTGTTTACCACGACACCTAAATCTCTTTCCTTTTCAATCTGCTCCATTTTCTGCCCCACCCATTTCCTACCTAAGTTTACTGCTAACCCGTCCAGCGTGCATAATCTTACATTTACTCAAATTGAATTTCATCTGCCATGCTTCAGACCACTCAACTAGCTTGTCCAGATCTGATTGAAAAACATCCTGATCATGTTTTCCTCTAATAATTCTGACAACTTTTAGATCGTCTGCAAATTTCAAGACTTTGCTGTCTATACTGTTCTCAATTGCATTCACAAATATTATAAAAAGCAATGGGCCCAGGACTGAGCCCGTGGAACCCCACTGAGAACCTCCTTCCATTGTGATTTGCACCCATGCAATATAACCCTTTGCTGGCGTCCTGAAAGCCACGTTTCTATCCAATCCAGAATCTTGCCCCTGATCCCATGAATTTTTAAGTTGCAACCCCAGTCTTGTATGGGGACTTTGTCAAATGCTTTACTGAAATCAAGAAAAGCTACATCTAGCTGTTTACCCTGATCAAAGCTATCTGTTGCAACATCCAAAAACTCCAAGAAGATTAGTTAAACAAGAACGGCCCTTCCTAAAGCCATGCTGTGTATCCTTGATGAGTTCATTTTGCTCCAAGAATTCAACAATCTTATCTTTGATGATTGATTCAAGCACCTTGCAGACTAATGAGGTCAGACTAACTGGTCTATAGTTTTCCTCTTTACTTCTATCTCCCCTTTTTATGAATAGGAACAACATTTGCTCTTTTCCAATCAAGTGGAATTTTACTATCTGCAAGTGATTAAGAAAATATTATGGCTAATGGAACTGACAACTCCCTTTCAGATTCTCTTAAAAGTCTAGCATGGATTTCATCAGGTCCTTCTGCCTTGTTAGGCCTTACTTTCTTTAGATATTCTAGAACAAGTTCACTACTTATGCCACCTAACTCTCCTATAGTCTCCTCTGTCCTCTAGCTCAGGCTGAAGTGCTGCAATACTACTCTGGTCCTCGATAGTAAAGACAGATTGAAACTGATCATTAAGCACTTCAACCATTTCACTGTCCTTGCTAACTAACACATCATCTACCCTTAAATGGACCTATATTTTTGGAAACTGTACTTAACTTATAAAACTGAAGAACTTCTTACTATCTGCATTACAATGTCTAGCTAAATAAAGTTCCTTTGCCCTTTTAGCTGCTCTGACCTTTTTCTTAACTGAATTTCTTGCATTCTGGTAGGCCTTCTGATTTATATATAGTGAAGATCCCTTCAAAATGCCAAATGCACTTCTTTTAGCTTGTATAGCACTCCTTACTTCTGGGGTAAGCCAAACTGGATTGCCCTTGGTTCTGTTACGTTTGTGCCTGAGGGGTATATGCCGAATTTGAATTTGGCTTAATCTAGCTTTGAAAACATTCCAGGGCCTCACATGCATTTAAACCCTGCCAACTCAACGTTCCATTTTATCTGTGCGAGGTCATTTCTAATACCATCAAAATCAGCCCCGGCTGAAGTTTGGAACCATAATAAGGTTATCTTTGGGCCTCATTTCTGATGAGATATTGAATTTAACCATATTGTGATCAATGGTTCCTAGACCTGCACAAATACTTATGTCACTAACTAGATCACTGTTGTCTGAGAATACCAAGGTCTAGAATGGAGCAATGTCTGGTTGGCTCTGTTACAAAACTGATGCATGAAAAGCTCCTCTTCAAAGATTTGCCTATACAACCTACACTCATTTGTTTCCTCTGCTATACTTTCGTATCCTCTTAAGTTAAAATCTCCCATAATAAGACACTGAGCCCGAAAGTTCCTACGTATTTCCTCACAAATATCTTGGTCTGTTTCAGCTTGGGAGTTCCTTGGAGATTCCCTGGTCTGTAAAATGCACCTATCCTCAACCTTCCTCTGTTTCCTGTACCAATTTTAATGTCAAGCCAGATTGATTCTACTTCTTTTACTTTACTAGAATCATCAACTCTAGTAGTGCAGTACAAGCTATTTACATATACAAACACTCCGCCTCCCTGCCGTGATTCTCTGCAGTATGAGAACATGTTATACCCTTGTAACTCGAAATCCTGTAGCCTATCCCTATTATACCCCTCACTAACCCCATGTCTCGGTTACACCAAATGATATCAGGGCTTTTCAAGGGCAACATAACACTCAAACTCATCAAATTTAGACCTAATACTTGGGCATTCAGCAACAACACATGTGATCTTATACTTTGAGCTGACTCTACTAATTCTGAGGGAATTATGATCTACTTTCCTATTCTGACATGAACTTCTACCAATGCTTACTTCCTGATGCCCTAGTACTAGCGTCCCTGACCCCCCCCCCCCCCCCTCCTACCTAGTTTCCTGAATGACACTTCTGTAGGCATCTCCCAAAGCCCTTGCCCCCCTTCATCCGATAAGTGAAGCCCATCCTTCATATAGTACCTATGCCACTCATAGAACTGATCCCATAAGTCTACATAACTAAGCCCCATAGCTGAACATAAGTTCTGAACTGAGCTGTTCACAGACAGAGCTCTCGAGTACCTACTCCTCACTGTCTCCACAGCGAGGGAGGATGCCAGTCACAATGACTGGTTTCCTGGACTCCTTCAACCTCTTGCAGCAGGCTCCGGTACTCCGCTACTATTCTCACACTCTTGCTAGGTCCTATGTTGTTCACCCCCACCTGTATTATTATCACTGTCTCCGGGCTACTCCTACCAAGTTCTGCCTCAATGACAGGGCCCATATCAACTACTCTTGCCCCCGGTTTGACTATACATCTGTCCCCTCTTCCCACAGAATGTTCGCCTTAAGGGCCTTACCCTTGAGTCCCCAACCACTAAAATGCTGAATCTCTTCCCTGTCACTTTCAGCTGCTGACTCTAACGCACTGAACCTATTTGCTATTGTAACCTGCTGATGTTCCCTGGGGCTGTACTGCCTGACTCTACCCAGAACTTTTGTCCATCCCTCCTGATCCCCTTCCCGTCTTCCTCCTCCAGATTCTGCTACCACCCTCCATTACCCAGCACCCCTCCTCATCCTTACTGTCTGTGGCCCTAGCATTACTTTCCACAATGTTGAGTCTCCAGAAACGTGACCCTCCCAACACACTTCCAAACCCCAGCCGCACTATCCACCTTTGCCTTATCCTCCTCCCTTATGCCCCTATCAGCACTACCACTGGTCCCTGATCCTGTAGGCTCCTTTTCTGACCCCCTAACCACGATCTGCGCATACGTTCCTTGGTCAGGAGCTACACCTCCTGCGGCTCATCTCTACACCTACACTGTACTTAACTGCGCCTCAAGCTCCGCTATTCTAGCCTGGAGGGCCTCTAGCTCTGCTACCTTCGCCTGCATCCTAGTCATGCTCATTTGAATACACTAGTACTTAGGTATATAACTTAGGTACTATGCACTTTTTCAATACTTTACTAACTTAACTTAACTTTTTTTGTTTTTTTTTTGTTTGTTTTTTCTTCTTCTAAACCTTAACTAGATCTAGGTAAAGCTAGTGACACAAATCAGCTATGAGTGCACCTAATACTAGACTAAATATCTAATCCTAAATAAACTGAATACTAAATACACCTTAATTATCCCTAATTTCTAAAATATCTACTTATCCAACCCTGCAACTAATAACACAAACATAAGACTAAGACCAATTTTGGCGCACACAAGCTAGAATGAAAAGTCCTTTAAAAAGCAGGTAAGAGGTAACAGCTAACTATGAATGCTTAAAAATAATACCTAAACGATCCACAAAACTAAATATCTAATCCTTATATCTAAATATAATTGTGGTTCCTCAAAAAATACACAAAAACAACAGAGCTCATCCAACAGCTACTCTAGCTTGGCTAAAGCGGGGTTCAGAATCGAACCCCGCTTTATGGGTGTGGGAGTAGTTGTGCGCAAAGGCATCTCTGGTGTGTATCTCCAGAGCCCATTGGTAGGATTAACCTCGTTGTTTCACTAGGTCACCACTCACCACCAGAGGCGCTCATTATATTCCAGAATTACAAGCACGGATAGAATGTGCTTAAACCTTCTGCAATGAGTCAGAACTCAACTCGGTCCCATTTTCCTGCATTTCTTCCAGGACTACATTCAGAATGACTGGGGATGAGTTTGGTCACTGTTGGCTGAGCTAGTTTGCTGACTGCAGAGCCCTCGAAATTAGTATTTTGCTGATATTGATCTTCATTTTCATCTAACCATGAGTCGTTTAATGCAGATAATAATTGGCAGCAAACATACAAATTAGTCTGGAATAAAACAAAAAAAACAGACTTAGATCAGTAATAGGTATTTACACAGTTAAGCAACTAAAGAACCTATACCAATACGTTGACTATAGCGGACGGGCACAGCCGCATGCGTGCAGGTCGTCCTGAGTCTGACGTGCAGGTTTGTCCTAACGTGCGACGTGAACCGCGATATAAAAAGGCTGTGTGCCGTCGCATCGGGGTAAATGGAGCCGTGGAACAACCGCCGTACCAGACTGTCTGATATCTTTTACATAAAACGTAAAAGTAACACGTAGGGTTTCGGACGTTAGACCGGTTCCGCGGCCATAATCAGACCAAAATCAGTGTTCTTGTTTTACTGAAAAAAATATATCCGGATCAGTTTTTCATGATGAATTGGAATCTGGAATCGAAAATAGCATGGCATCTATCATTTTGTCCCCATCCCGTGAAGGTATCTCCCTGATCACTTCGCGTCTGCGTGCGGTTGCCTTGTAAAAAAACACCGTTTTTACAAAACTCGTAAATCGGCAGGAAAACCAATAGGATCTGTAGACAAGATGTTCAGGTACAATAGCTATTGGTTTTCTAGTCGATGTAGGCCTGAAAAACAAGAGAGTTATTATTTACAAGTTGAGGTCAACAACAACACGCGAGCACGAAACCATTGATTGCGCAGTCAATATAGCTCGCAAAAAAAAATTGACAATGGCACCATTTGTTCCTAAGGCTTTGATCGATCCATCTACAATTTGTACTATTTAGAACCCGAATAAGTGTTCTAGAAGAATTATTTTATGGGAAAATGTTACTAAATTGGACTATTTGAATATGGTTTTTACTCTGGTCGGTTCGGCTAAGATCCAACGCAGCGTGTAAATAAAAGGTGAGGAACTAACTGAACCCAATATACTCTGAAATCAAATTGAATGAACAAGAGAATGAGCATAGTGCGAACTCGCGATCATATGGTTGTCGTGTTACGGCTCTTCAAAGTTGCGCGACCAAATATTTGTTTACCCTGAAAAAAGTTGTTTTCTCCATTTTTACGTCTTTTACGCTAAACTATTCATACTCAGATTAAATATATTTAACTTTTGAGGATGGCAAATGAAAGTCCACCTAATTTCCAACATTTTGACGCTCAGTTTGTCAAGATTCGTCCAAACCTGACACGTGTATATTTTGTTTACACCCGTGTCCGCAAAAC
>JAXIVJ010017376.1:0-17500 GCA_036785665.1 Chirona hameri
GCCAAATCGCTGATTTTCGACGCGATAATGTTAATTACTTTATTTATTTTACAAAACGTCGCACTTTCCTTCAGAATAGTTAGCATGGTCGCGACCCAAAAATCATCGTCAATTTCGGCAGGATAATTTAGCTCAACTAAGCAACCCTATGCCAAATGTATTTGCAGATTTGTGCTTTTCTCGCCTTTGGGAACATTTTGCCATCTCAAATTTTCATCATCACGCAAAATAAAAATAGCAAAAATACGAAAAAATGAGGGGGCCATTCCCACCACCAACCCCTCCCCCCCCCCCCGCCCCGTCAGTGGCGGCGGATCGTATTTTCGGATGGGGGCAAAGCAATCTCCAGGGTCCCCGAAGCGTCAGGGCCTCTTTGAAAGACTGAGGGCCCCTTCGCCTGTTACTGAGCGGGGAGATGTAAATTGGCGACCGAATGCACCCTCGGGCCGATCGAAGACCCTCGTCCTCGAGCCGACTGAAGGCTACTCAGGCCGACCAAGGGCTCGTCAGACCGATCGAAGGCTTCCTCAAGTCCACCGAAGGCACCGAAGGCCAACCGATAACCCCTCAGGCCGCTTGATGGCCCCATCGGGCTGGTTGAGAGCCATCTCAGGCCGACTGAGGCCCCCTCTCCCCCTAAGGCCGACTGAGGGGCCTCTCAAACCGGCCGAGGGTCCTATCAGGCCGACTAAGCCCTCCTCAGGCCATCCGAGGGTCATCCCAGGACGACCAATAGTCCCTCAGGCAGACTGAGGGCCCCTCGGGCCATCCGAGGGCTATCCTAGGACAACCAAGGACCCCTTAGACCGACTTTCGGTCTGAGGGCCCTCAGACTGACTGAGGGCCCCTCAGACCGAAGGCCCCTCCAGGCTGACTGGAAGGCCCCTCAGGCTGACTGAAGGCCCTCAGACCATATGAGGGGCTCTCCTAGGACGACCAAGGGTCCCTCAAACTGACTCAAGGCCCCTCAGACCATCTGAGGGCTATCCTAGGACAACCTTCAGACCGACTGAGGGCCATCTCAGACCGACTGAGGGCTCCCTGAGGCTTACTGAGGGCCCACTGAGGGCCGACTGAGTGCCCACTCGGGCAGACTGAGGGCCCTCAGGCCGACTGCGAGCCCCACGGAAGCTAAGGGCCAGCTAAGGCCGACTGAAGGCCCCATCGGGCGACCGATGGCCCCTCAGGCCGACTGAGGGCCCCCAACGGCTGACTGAGTGCCCCTCACGCCGACCGAGGGCTCCTCAGGCAGACCGAGGGCTCCCTCAGGCAGACCGAGGGCCCCCTTCAGGCTGGCCGATAGCTCACGGAGAACTACGAGGTCCGACCGAGGGTTCCCTCAGGCTGTTCGAGGGCACCTTGATGGCTCTTGGGTCAATTTCTTTTCTCGGTCAAAAATAAAAAGCAATATTTCCACAATATTTTCCTCATTGCAAATTTATGGTGAGCAAACACAAATATTTTCTCCCAAACTTCTTGACTGGGGGGGGGGGGGGGGCAGCTACTCTTCTGCCGCCCTTGTCGCCTCTCCCGTTCCTATGCCTATGGTTTGCCTTTGCACATCTGACATCTGCAATGTTTTTCAGAGATGAGTAAAAACGAAAAACGGTGGCGCGAAGCGTCTCCGTTTTTCTTTGTCCACCTTATACCTCATCTTTAGTCCCAACTTCTGTATATTTGAGAGAACCTCTTTTATGCAGTTTTGTTCTTGCGGATTTGAGCTTTTCTCGTCTTTGGGTACCTTTTACTCTATCAAATTTCCCTTGCTTAACGAAATGAATGGTTTCAACACAAATCCTGACCCAAAAGCCCCTTGTCCCTGTAAGAGGCATCTCTAAAAGTCGATCCCAATGGTCCAAGGACCGTCCTTCTATATATTACAGCTGAGATCAGATATGTAAAAAATACATATCACATATTTCCCCACAAGGCAAACAAATTAGGCGAAAACCAAACGGCATTACTTTAGTAATAATAAAAGAGACAAATATGGCGCAGCTATGCCAAAATATGCGCATGTAGCTCGTCTTTGTTTTCGCATTGACATTCTCGGATGCCCTTGTTTTCCAATATTTGTACTTTGTTTTTGCAAGTTTTGGGTTCTTTTGTATTGGAATTTTGATCTATATTTTTCCCAAATGACCTAAACTGATATGCCTCTCCACTTTTGATCACCCTGACCTTAATATATATGTTTAAGCATAGTTGTATTACTGGTAATGCTGGAACATTATGAGCAAATGGAAGGTTCTAATTCTTGTAACTTTTACTTGTACTTGTTTAGGTCTATGATCATTCATGTTCTTGTTCCAGCCTAGGGGTGACCAGTGTGACTGTGAGATGGGTCAAATAATATTTCTGTTTTATTTTTTCATAGTGTCATTTGCATAACCAGAATTGTACTCAGAATCTGCACACGCTTTGGCCAATGTGAAGGTGGATTCTGATGCTTGTTCGAACCAGGGCCAAGGCCAAATTGGAATGTCTTGCTTTGCTCATTTTACCGTGTACATATTTCATAAAGTGCCATATTTCCATGAGTGTGCACATGGTTGTTTACTGTTTTAGGCTACCTGGTTGCCAATAAATAGTGTTGATCTTTAGTTTATATAATAAGTAATATGTTAAATATGTGTTGTATTCACTTCCTTTTTCTTTCATACTGTTTTGTATGTATAATATTTATTCTGTAAAGTTGGGGGGCTGACTGACAAGTTGGGGGGGGGGGCTGATCCGGTGTGCCGACAAAACTTCTAAGGAATTAATTCTAACGACAGCACTTCCAAGTCAAAACTTACACGCGTCAAAACTGCCAACGGAAAAACTTCTAATGGAAAAACTTCTTCGCGTCCAAACTTCCAAAGCAAAAACTTCTAAACGACAAAACTTCCAAGCGTCAAAACTTCCAAAGCCAAAACTTCTTCGCGACAAAACTTCCGATGAAATTACTTCCAATTCCACAACTTCTAAACGACAAAACTTTTAATGGCAAAACTTCCAAGCGGCAAAACTTCCAACCGTCAAAACTTCCAAAGCAAAAACTTCTTCGCGACAAAACTTCCAATGAAATAACTTCCAATCCCAAAACTTCTAAGCGACAAAGCTTCTAATGGCAAAACTTCCAAGCGACAAAACTTCCAAACGTCAAAACTTCCAAAGCAAAAACTTCTTCGCGACAAAACTTCTAATGAAATAACTTCCAATCCCAAAACTTCTAAGCGACGAAACTTCTAATGTCAAAACTTCCAAGTGACCTCCTGGGTCACCAAATGACCTTGACCTGAGGCCAAATTTAAAGTTGATCTAACCAGGTCACCATTACTATGTTGTTTCGAAGCGCCTTTACGAGACAAACATGATGGTGTTAACATTACTGCTATATGTCTAACCAATACAAGTTATTTGTTAAAAAAAAAAACGTTTTGGAAAAAATGTCCTCGTGACCTTTGGTGACCTCTGGGGCATAAACTATTGATCTGAGCTTAAATTGGAGTGCACCTACGTCGATTTGAATTTTCATAAGCTTTCGATTGCTTTTTCCGTTTGTTACTAGCTCTCATAGTTACCGATATATTTGGGGGTTTCTAGAGCAAAGACCTTTACTTGGAAAATGTGACCTTTGATGACCTCTGGTGACCTCAATATTGATCTGAGACAAATATTTGTCATTAAAAGTTTTGGAATTGGATGATATTTCATTGGAAGTTTTGTCGCTTGGAAGTTTTGCCATTAGAAGTTTTGTCGCTTGGAAGTTTTGCCATCAGAAGTTTTGTCGCTTAGAAGTTTTGAGATTGGAAGTCGTTTCATTGGAAGTTTTATCGCGAAAAAGTTTTTGCTTTGAAAGTTTTGACGATTGGCAGTTTTGTCGCTTGGAAGTTAGAACCGAAGTGGTAATCCGCATAGCGTTTTTCCTCACACCAGACTACGGTTTAAAAATAGGACACATGGAGAGTGTGTTTTTATGATAACTTTTACGTTCAAATTTGCCACCGGGGAATATATACACATACCATGCCTACCGTGCCTGCTCGCAATCTGCTTGCCGAGCAAACTTCGTACCTGAGCTGTGAATCGAGATGATCTATTCCGAATCACAAGTGATTGCAATTTGTTGTCTGCCAAATATGTCGGTAGATGAGTAGATGTAGATGATAACACATTTTCGTTGAAATGCATCGTTGTGTCGTTTTAAATAAACTGTCAGTTTCAGTTTTTTAGTCATCGTGTTTACTCTCACCTCTCTCCGCATAGCAGCACAGACCACAGTCCCCGCAGAGACAAGGCGACGACGACGACAACGGCGAAACCCCATCTTGAATTGTTGGGTGCATGGTAGGGTGATTCAATTGGCAAAATTTAACCTATGAAATTACAAATTACTAACTCATGACGTCACGACGTTATACATTTTGACGTTTGTAAGTTTTTTCATTAGAAGTTTTGACTTTTGTAAGTTTTTTTTTAGGAGTTTTGACGTTTGGAAGTTTTTCCATTAGAAGTTTTGACTCATGTAAGTTTTGCATTAGAAGTTCTGGCATTAGAATTTTTGACGCTTGTAAGTTTTTTCATTAGAAGTTTTGACTGTTGGAAGTTTTGACGCTTAGAAGTTTTTGCATTGGAAGTTTTGACTCTTGTAAGTTTTTGCATTGGAAGTTATTTCATTATAAGTTTTGTCGCTTGGAAGTTTTTCATTAGAAGTTTTGACGCTAAGAAGTTGTGACACTTAGAAGTTTTTGCATTGGAAGTTTTGACGCTTGTAAGTTTTGGCATTGGAAGTTATTTCATTAGAAGTTTTGTCGCTTGGAAGTTTTTTCATTAGAAGTTTTGACTGTTAGAAGTTTTGACGCATAGAAGTTTTGCCTATAGAAGTTTTGCCTTGGAAGTTTTGACGTTAGAAGTTATGCATTAGAAGTTTTGACGTGGAACCGGCTGATCCATAAGTTGGGGGGAGGGGGCTGAAGCCCCCCCCCCCCCCAACTGAATAGGATCCTACGCCCCTGGGTTCTGGTCATATGGGAGCAATGATTTTATCCAACATGATTTTACATTGCCACAGTCTTTATGCCAGTATTGAATATTTTACCACAGGAACAACCAATACAGATGTAGCCGTAGGATGCTGTGGCTAGTTTGGTCTGAGTATGCCACAAATTGTGTGTTATTGTTCAGAATCCAACATGATTTTACATTGACACAGTTTTTATGCCAGTATTGAATATTTAAACATATTTTGTTCATTTACTTTGATATGTGATAGAAATAAAGATGATCGCCGTCATCGTCATTATTTATTGATTTGCCTTGACAACAGGTGAAATTCAGGATGGTCACATTGGTGCACGTTGCCATCAAAGCCAAAGGATTGGTGCAGAAGCTTAAGCTTAAATCAGAGCACCTATCCATTTGACCACTTAACGCTAGTTGTACATATCTTCTGGCCGCCACATCATATCACATGATGATTTATCGGGATACTGGATTCAGATATTAGGAAGGTAGTTCCTGTTATTTTGTTTATAATGAAGCTTAGTTGTCATGGAGTAAGTCAAAGCCACTTGCTTGCAATGTACCTTAGTATTCACATGGTTTTCAGTTACAATAAGGATTAAAAAGTTAAGCCCCTGTGATCTTGACATATCTGGGGCTCTGGACCAATGGAATGTACTAAGACTGCTATTATCTTCATTTGAAAGTACATTTATATCAAACAGCAGTACCTGGCAAGTACAGCCAAGATGCTGGCAAATGTCACAAAAGGGCAGCAATTAATTACATAAATTGCATAACCACGGAACCTAGGGTAAAAATGCAACATTCAAACACGTCCGACTCTGAATCTCAGACTTTTCATGCTATCTAAATGCAGATGATACCGACGCATTGTTTACATTCTGATAGCATGGAAAGTCTGAGAATCGGATGTGTCCAGGATTACAGCAGTTGACCATACCTCCTGGTGGTGGCAGCCGCCTGATTCAGTCTTGTCAGCCTCCGGTCTTATCAAACGTTCCATGGCACCTTCTATGACAAATGCCTTATGTTTTACTCTGAAAACCATCATGCGGTGGACTAGCTTGCTGTCGTTTGACGTTCCTCATCTCGCCCTCATACGGGCAGTGTGGCCGCAAATGACATGCTTCCTGGACGGAGGCAGTTTCTTCTCACACTCCACGAACTTCAATTTTTACCATTCATGTTAGGCTTACACTCACACTTTCCGACTGTCTCCTTGACCGTTTTCCTCATGTCAATGTCAAGGTTTTTTAAGTAACGGGATTCTCCACTGAATTGGCTCAATATCAATATCCAGCCACACGATACCGCGTCACCTCAACCTAGAAGCAGTCAACGCCTGTAAACTGTAAACATCCGACGACCGGCACTTGTATGGTGAATCGCGTCGCTACTGGCACAAACAGCGCCACAATTGTCGCTGTCTCACTTGTCTTACCGACCTGACATCGACACGGATTACGCTAGTCATGGGACAGCGGCGGTGTCGCAGATTTTTTCACCGCTAGGTCTGGCTTGAGGAACGCTGCCACTAAATCAAAACAAATTATTTTGGACAGTGTATGTATGATGCTTTACGCTGATATTCTAATGCTGAGCCACATTGAAGATGACTGAGGTCCTGTCATGTGTTTGCGCCCATCATATCTTTAGTTTGGGATGTGAAGTTATCTTTAACAGCGTTTTGCTAACTCACGGTACGGCGGTACCCAATCAACTGACACGGACGTGCGTTGGCGCGTTGGAACATTTTTTCACCTCTGATCTTGACAATGATATCATCTTTCGAGTTTTCTTACGAGTTTTCCAGGGAAGATAAGAATATCTTTGCTGAGTGAGGGCACGATTTATTTTATGTGGCACTCATGAAGCACTATTTTAAAAAAATAGTGGCACTATTTTTATCTTCCCGAGAAAACTCGAAGGATCTTCATATTTGACAACATGAAAATAAACTAAAATCTCGAGCTGCAATGTTTGCATCCTGCAGGGTGCAAAGATAAAACATATTTTTGCAGCATACAGATGTTAAAGATGAACCTCAAATATGAAGATATAGAGGATTCTTCATGGCTCCGAGTGGAAGATAAGGATATCTTTCTAGTAGAGGTTGATTTTCCATCGGGTCCACAGTGCAGAAATATTTTTATATTTGCACTCCGCTGAGATGCAAAGATAAAAAGATGTAATGCACGTTCAACGATAAAGTGAAATAATGTGTTATCTTTGCATCCCTCTGAGATTCAAGATAATGTCGCGTGAATTCCGACGAAAAATAAAGTACTGAACTGAACTGGGCTGATTTAACCTCAAGGTTTTTCTTACATTTGCGTTTAATTTATGGTTTCGAAGGAAATTTTATTGGAAAATTGTGAACATTTGCTCCAAGATTGCAGAAATTCCGATTGCAGAAAACATTTTTTTTTTAATAATAAATTTAGTCCGATTTTGTTTTTTAATGGATGGATTTCCGAGGTCAGGCCCCGCGCTAAGCATAGCTTTTTGCACAGGCCCTGACCCCACCACCCGATCAAGCAATTCCTGGCGTCCGGCAGAATTTAGAAGCGAAAGTTGTACGTGCCCGACATACCTGGACACGGTCCGCCCCACCCTCTGACATCACCTGACCTTGAGTGCGTCCGCTGCCACCGGCCACAGGCCATCCCCGTCTGGGGTAAATAGCGAGCGCCGAAGCGACTCGAACCCGGGCTGCCACTACCGGGTGAGGCCAGAAGCCCGGCGCTCTCCCAACTGAGCTACAGGGGCGGACTAATATTAATCAATAATGAAAACAATGAAAAGCAGGGAAGATAAATATCGGTATCGGAAGAAGGCTACCGAACTGGGTAGGCATTGCCTACCTTGCCTACATAGGAGAACCGCCCCCGGTAACAATCACAAAATGTGTGTTGTACAATGTGCTGTGTGTTGACACAATGTGCTGCGTGTTGACAAAATGTGTTGTATGTTTACAAAATGTACCAGGGTGCCGATTTTTATAAATATTGTTAGTCACCGAGGCGTGAGAAAAACTTGATTTTTAAAGTAATTGACCATACGAGCGCGAACAATGGAAGTGAGATAGCCTGGCTCTTTGTCGGTGTCAGCCTCGAGTTTTTTTCACCTCTGGTCAAGACTAAAAAAAGATAATATTCCTGCACTGCAGACCCAATGGAAAATCAGCCTCTACTATAGAAAGATAGTACACTTCGTGCCTAAAATGTTAAAACACAAAGTTTTGCTATGGTTAAGAAATATATCCATGGAAATGTATCAGCAAGTTCATGGAAATGCATCAGTCAATCCATTGGACTATATCAGTAGACGGAGCTGATTCACTAAGTTAATGAGACTAAGCCCGTGTAGCCCATGCCAAAATGAGTAAGCCCATGCAAATCTATAATTTAGCCCATCGGACCGGTTCAGTAATTCCATGCAACTGTACCAGTCAGTTCATGGACTATATCAGTAGTTTCATCGGACTGTCAGTCAGACAGTCTTTCAGCCAATTTAATCAGTCAGTCCGTGAGACTGTATCATTCAGTCCATGAAACTGTTTTAGTAGTTCCATGATATTTGTGCATTAAACTGTATCATTCAGTCCATGATACTGTTTTAGTAGTTGCATGAGATTTGTGCATTAAACTGTATCATTCAGTCCATGAAACTGTTTTAATAGTTGCATGAGATTTGTGCATTAAACTGTATCATTCAGTCCATGATACTGTTTTAGTAGTTGCATGAGATTTGTGCATTAAACTGTATCATTCAGTCCATGATACTGTTTTAGTAGCTGCATGAGATTTGTGCATTAAAGGCTGTATCATTCAGTCCATGATACTGTTTTAGTAGTTGCATGAGATTTGTGCATTAAAGGCTGTATCATTCAGTCCATGATACTGTTTTAGTAGTTGCATGAGATTTGTGCATTAAAGGCTGTATTATTCAGTCCATGATACTGTTTTAGTAGTTGCATGAGCTTTGTGCATTAAAGGCTGTATCATTCAGTCCATGATACTGTTTTAGTAGTTGCCTGAGATTTGTGCATTAAAGGCTGAATCATTCAGTCCATGATACTGTTTTAGTAGTTGCCTTAGATTTGTGCATTAAAGGCTGTATCATTCAGTCCATGAGGCTATCAGTCACTACATGAGACCGTATCAGTAATTCCATTGAACTATAGCAGTCAGACCATGGAACTGTATTAGTAAATACATTGGATTATATCAAGCAATCTATGGGATTGCATCAGTAAGCACGTGGAGAAAGGTCCGTCAGTCCATAAACTGCTAGTTTTAGTTAAATGTATTTTGCATGTTAACACTGGCGGATCCAGGGGGGGGGGGCAACCAGGCCATGCCCCCTCCCCCAACAGCCTCGAAGGGGGGGGGGGGAACATGTCTTCCCCCCTCCCCCCAAAAAAACGTTAACAATTTAATGTAAAAATTGACTTTGCAGCAATCAAAATCCAGCTATCAGTGACAGTGACAAACTGGTAAATTTTGGGAAACACGGCTCTTACCATCAATTCTGGGCTTAAAAACTCAACTGGACGAGAAAATAGCGGCCAGAAAGCTGCCAGTCGGAATTGAAGCTCGATCAAATGTTTTTGTTTTATATACATGTAGGAAGAACACTTATTGGAATCCAATCTACTCTATTTCGGCGCAAATGGTTGTCAAAAATGACGCGTTGCTTTTGTAGAAATAACTTTTCGGGACGCGTGACAGCGGTGTGTACAAAATTAATGTGTGATTCTCACGAAGGTCCCAATGCAGCTGATGGCACTAGACCCAAATAATATAATGTTTATGATATAATGCACTAGGCCCAAATAATAATAATGTTTTTGACGCGTCAATATTTTGATCCAGCCCAATATAAATGGTATTGGGAAAAATGACCGATTTACAAACGGCAATTATGAAGCACTGGATAACAGTGATAGGATGAATGGCACATGAATCTGTGCATTGTGCATTGTGGCAATACAGTTTCAGCCACCTAGATGTTCAATAATTCTCTTGGAAATTGATACAATATTGCCTTATAAGTGCATCATTTTTGTATCCCTTGGCTCACCTGAATCCTTTTTTTTACTCAAATTAGAATCACTGTATCAAAATATTGATGCAGCAACAGCATGGGTGAATACTTTTGTTTAAAAAAATACTTTTGCATAATAATTTCATGTAATTACATAACAAAATTTATTTTACTTACTTACAAAATATAAACTTGAAAATTTAAAAAGGTTACCCTAAGAAAATGACAGACATATTTGATGTAATTTGTCGCCACGTGATGGCGTCTCAATCTTAACCGAAAAATAAAAGCTAAACTTACGTAAACAGTTTGAGTTGTGACCGAGGTGGATGGAGTAAACAGTTGTGCATCAGGTGGTGTTATTATTTTTGGAGACTGGCCATTTTCCATGAGGACTAGGTGTTTTTTAGTGAATAATTGAATCCATTTGTACTATCCCTAAGGGGATATTGCCACCTCCGGAGGATTTCTAAAAAACAACTTAAATGAATGGTGGGGATCAAGAATCGTGTATGCTCAAGCTCCAACTTGCTCCTGCAGCACCTAAAGCAGGGTATCGGCAATTTATTTTTGATTTCTTTCTGACTCTAAAACGTTCGTCCCAGCTGTGCTCAGTACTAGATTCATGATGGCCGCTCTCATCCAGTTTGGCTGTGAAATTGGCGCCCGCCCAAAGCCGAAGCGTCCAAATTCGCCGAGACTTGAACTTCAAAAGTCTATCTGTGTTATAAAGTATTGGTCACAAATCTCCCACGGCCCCAAAGTCAAGCCATAGCCATTCTTGCTGTTTTATTCATGTTTTATTATGAAAGAGGCCATGGTTGTTGAAAATATAATTAACTGTATACGCATTTTAATTTTAAAGTGCACTGACGGAATGGTGATGTTGAGTTTGCAATATTCGAAAGCAAATCATAGTCCGCAAAGACGTGATTCTAAATAGTGATGAGGCGACTCCAATTTTACGAATGTGTATCAATCATGAGTGGTGCAAATGTATTTTTTGATCTAATGGGGGTAGTTTCGGGAACCAAATTTTGCAGGTGAAATCGGACACGCTTAATCTACCGATACACTCCAAAAACTCCATATTGGCCTGCGAGGTGGCAATATCTTTTTAAGTACAGTGCCTATGACAACCTCCGCCCACTTGGCATAAAAAATTGCCGCGTCAATACATTTATTTTTTGGGACCCAGTGCCAGCAACTGAATGGCAATTGTGCAATCAAAATCAAACAAACTATAGGTAGGTACCTAGGTGAGATAGGTACTTCTAGCTCAAACCTTATCAGAAGTATCTGCCCCCTCCCGGATTTTCTCAATTACCTGAAAACTATGATAGATATCAACGTGAAACTTTTAGTACCTTATGCTGCATCAAGTCTAAGTCTTCTGACCAACTCTCAATGAAATTAATGTAGCATTTTCGGAGACAATGACGTTTTAATGATGTCATGTCATGCAATTTTTGGTGGAAAAACGATAAATGTTTGGACAATCGTAGAAAATAGAGTTTTGAAACAAATTGCAAATAAATAACGTCAAAAGAAAGGAAATTACATTTTCTTCAAATTGCCTATCTCGGATTTTTGAAATTTGGGGTTTTGGAACCCCAAAAATGAAGAAAAAAAATTGTAATGTGAAAAGTGAATTTCTTAAGCTCGAATACCAAAATAAGGTGACCGGCCCAAATCCGGAGGGAAAAAAATGGGGGGTACCTTTTTGCCACAAAAAGTTGCCCCCCCCCCAACCGACGGCTGGATCCGCCAGTGCATGTTAAGAAGGTCATCCTGGCTGGCTTGGACTCAACTCCCGAGTCCTGCTGCGCTCCAGTAAAACACCAACACTAAGAAATCCAACACACACCAGCGTCGTAGACGTGCGAGGTTCTCAATATCGTGTTTCGATGCAACTCTATCGAGCTATTTAGTTCTTTGTCTTCAGGGCTGGTTAAGCTACATGTATTTCAACACCGTCAACAGCGTGAAATGTTCCATCTAGTTGGGATTACAAATATTAAATGCGTTTTTTTCACAGGCTGTTGTGGGCTGTGGCTGAGCAGTGAGCGGCGCTCAGCTTTTTGCAGAAGCGCACACAGCCAGTCCCAGTTGCCAAGCGCTTGAATAGGTGGCGGCACCAGTCATTAAATAGAGGCCGCTTTTTGCCGGCCGCCGATCCTCCGACGGGCCGCGGACAGGCAGCCAACAAGACGTGACTCATTTCAGGCCCTGTTTGGAGAAAAAACACGATGACAGCCGAGATCGGTGGCGTGTATGCCCGTCTGGAGGTCGTTCACCCGGGGTCAGACGACTCGCAGCCGGCGGGCACAATCACGTGATCCGGTCGCAGTACGTCAATATACATAGGCCGGAATAGCACATCCGGCCGGCAATGCTTCGTGTGCCCCATCACGAAATTGTGTTACAGTCCGCGACTAACAAATGAAATAATTATCACCAGTCCACTGCGTCGACAATCCCACTTCATCTCAAATGATAACTATGCGAGCCATTGACAACAAAAAATACCACACAATGTATCTACACTCGTGCGAACATCTCCGTAGAACAGAACACATATTCGTCATATCCCAGTCAAGTTATCATGCTTGCATTGCAACTTAGTCACTTCACGAGTAAATGGTGAGGGTTTGCCAGTCTGTTGTGGCATAGATGAAAACTTCGACTCTGAGTGTGGTCTCCGAATCTTTAATTATATGTATGCAAGAGTGTGATAGGAGGATGTATCCCAGGATTTGATCCCTCGCCTCGTATATGACCGTGTCCAAGTATGTCGGGCACGTAAAACTTTCGCTTCTAAATTCTGCCGGACGCCAGAAATTGCTTAATCGGGTGGTGGGGTCAGGGTCTCCTGCGCAACAAGCTATGCTTAGCGCGGGGTCTGACCTCGGAAATCCACCCATTAAAAAACATTCGGACTAATTTGTTAAAAAAAAATATAAACAAATAATATGAATACCGTATCCAATGAGATCAGATACGCTTCAGAAATTTGCGGAGGGATGGATTTACTGGGATCAGAGTTCTTAGTACCGTTTTGTGTGTGGATCCGCCGGGATCTCAGA
The DNA here is from genome assembly GCA_036785665.1 of Chirona hameri. NCBI lineage: Eukaryota > Metazoa > Arthropoda > Thecostraca > Balanomorpha > Balanidae > Chirona > Chirona hameri. The sequence goes on from JAXIVJ010017376.1 coordinate 13,146, forward strand.
TCCGCCTCCCGTAAGTTGCCGAGAGATCCACTGGATCCATTATCAAGGTCCTTAACACCAGATTGTATTCACCCCCATGACATGAGTATCTCCAACCCATCGCACTACTAAGGCTGCGCTCACATGTTTGTTGTCTTAAGGGCAATTTAACATGTCGAGAAAAAACAGCTACACATATCTTAGCATGCAGTGTTCGCCCTCATATGCTCACCAATAATTGCATATTGTGTTCTTTATTGGGAGGTTTAAAACAGCACAAATTCTACGGTCATATTCCGTCGAGAATACCCACCATTCACCAAGTTGCAATGTATAGGGGTGGCCAAACCAGATTTACACCTACAGGGACCCGTCGGGGAATCTAACCGCCGATCGCCGGCCCAGGAAGCAATGCTACCCACCCACCCACAAGTTTTGGCATTGTATACCATTTCCGGAAATAAGTGGCAATATCACAATTAACAACTGCTCGCACTGACAGGAAAATAATCATCCCGCTGTTGAAAAAGTTGTCCAGTGTCCAATGAGCAGTATTGTCAAGTAAAGGCGACAAAGCCCGTATGCAGTCAGCCGACTTACCTTGAAGCTGAGTGCTCCTCCACGGTGGCTGGGTGGCTGAGCACATGGCGTCCGGAAGGGGAAGATGGTCACATCCTGGTCGCCTATTGTATCCCGTCTGTGAACAAGGTATTCACATTTCATGACTTTGCATCGTAATACAGTTCCAAGACAGATCGACCCTTACTCATATTAAACAAAATATATAAGATTGGGTCTATAGGGTATTCTTAGGCCTTGAAGACGACTGTGCCAGTATTTTGCCACGCCGAGCAACGGTCACCGAGTTATAGCCTCCGGCAATTTCGAGAGGTCACGCTGCAGGCCTTTCTTTGATGGCCAATAACTTGTAGTTAAACGACCTGAAACCTTAAAAACTATATACCAATGATCTCGGCATGATGTAAGGGAACCTTGGGCTATCTCGCTTTTTTAATATTTTATGACCTTTTTTTACGTGACCTTTTTCTAGTCGAAACCTGCATTTTTGACACAAAGCCAAATTGAGTTTGATCAATTACCTTCTGTTATCAAACAAAATAAAAATGTGGATATAACCTACTAAATGCCCCCTTTCAGCCTTTCAAAAACCTGTATAGGTGGCGCTGCGAACGTTACCCATGTATATCTCCGGATTGGGTAAAGATATCGAGGTGCGGTCAACGCCAGTGGATCGGATAGGTGACTGAGCAAGAAATATTTGTATGCCTTTGTGACCCGAAGTCAAGGTCATGGTCATAATTTAGGTCAAACTTGTAAATAATTTCCGTTTGCTTTACGTACGGGATTTTCGCGAGTATTTTTGAGGTATTGCACCGAATTTAGACAAGGACGAATCCAGAAGGCCATTTTGGGATGCGCCAAAACTATCTGGGGATGCAAAAAGTTCTCAAATTTCCCAACTTGATCGGAAGTCACTTTGCCACCCTTCGGTCGATCGATCTGGTTGCTCAGTACTGGATTATTTGACCATGGAACACATTTTCAATCGCATCTCATTGTATTTTGAGCATCAGTGTGCGACAACATCATATGCTCACTTCTTCCCCCTGGCATTTTGCATGAATGAAACCATGCACACATGTGAACAGAACCGTACGAAACCGGCTCGCAGCCATACTACCTCGCATCCGCGTGTCTGAATCATAAACCACCTCGAAGTACATGAGCGGCTCTCGTCTAAATTAATGTCGAAATTATTTCGATTTTTTTCTTCTTCAGGTCATTATTGAGTTCACCACCAGGCACCAGATGTCATTAAAGGCCAAAATTGTTTAGTTTTAGTTTTTAGCAATTTGCTCCAGAAACCCTCAAATATTTCAGGTACTGCGATAGCTAGGAAGAGGAGCAAACTGAAAAGCAAAGAAAAGGTCTTAAATTTGTCATTGCTTGGGTGTACTCCATTTTTAGATCAGTTCGATAGTACAGGTTCTAGAGGTCACCACAGGTCACACTGTTTTTTCTCTCGAAAAGTTTTTGGTACATAACTTCTTCTCTCATACATATATAGGCAAACGATAGAAAGGTATTCTGCCGTTATCCTGTTCTTCTGGTAATGCACTTCGAACCATGTCCATAATGATCGGGTTAAGTCAAATTCAATTTTGATCTCAGGTCAAGATCATCCCAGATTATGAGGTAACCCAGGTAGGTCATGCTGCACATTTACGGAAGTGTTTCGACGAGATAAACACAGTGGTGATGGTCTCATGTCTCTATCTTTATGTCATTAAGAGTTATTGGCAGGAAGTGGTGGTGAACTCAAATGACCCCAGCTGGCCAACTGACCATGAGGTAAAATGTACTGTGTGTACTGTGTGTGTGTACTTGTACTGTGTAAAATTGTGCTTGGGTCATACAAAATGAGCTTAAATAAAATGTTATTGAAACGATTGGTCTGATCTAATATGTGTTCTGATAGCGGAAGCATTTGTACATTTTCCCGTTAACTTATATTGGGGAAGGCACGAGATCGAACTGACCTAAATTCACCGATATAACAAATCCGAGATTGCAGAATTGTGGATACTTATGGCCTGATTAAATCCTGTCAAACACTGTCAATCCTGTTTCAGTCGAACACTGTGGTTGTGGCTCGACCACATCCTTCTTTGGAGGTAGGACCACTTGACGTGACCTGGCGAACCCACCTGAGATGACCCAAGTTAAACAAATATTAAAGATGCGCAATTCACGCCGAAACATATGTGCCAGAAATGGTGGTGCCGCACGCCGCCATTCCCGAGGGAAAAAATCGGGGGCGTCCCAACCCAACCACCCAAACGCCCTACCCACCGCATGACAAGGGTTAATGCAAAAACAAACAAAGCCGGACGAGAATACCCCGGAAATACTCACAACAATCCCATACGTACATACAGCAAACGGAAATTATTTACAAGTTGAGACCTAAAATATGACCTTGACTTTGACCTCGGGTCACAAAGTCATACAAATATGTATTGCTCAGAATCACCTTTCCGATCCACTGGCGTTGACCGCACCTCGATATCTTTACTCAATCCGGAGATATACATGGGTAACGTTCGCAGCGCCACCTATACGTTGTTTGCGAGGGTGAAAGGGGGCATTTAATAGGCTATATCCATTTTATTTTATTTTTGCTATCGAAAGGTAGTTGATAAAACTAAATTTGGCTTTGAGTCAAAAATAGAGGTTTCGACTGGGAAAATGTCAAGTAGGTCACGTAAGAAAGAGTCAAAAGGTCATACAATAAAAATCACAAACCAAACTTTAAATAGCAAAAAGTTGTATTGCATCATGGCGAGTTCATTGGTATATAGCTTTTAACGTTTCAGGTCGTTTGACTGCAAGTTATGGGCCATCAAAAAAAGGCATGTAGCGTGACCTTAAAGGGACATTCCCACCTTAACATTAGTTTTGAGTTGAGATAGCCATGTTGTTGGATTTGCTTTGAAATTAAGTAGGGTAGCAGTTAAAACAACCACATAGGTCTATTCAAAAAGAAATTCGAGCTTGGTCTTGACAATTGTAACAAATAAACCCCACGTGTATTTGAATAGGGGTTTAAAGCCGATGACGTCGTCTCTCTTTACCCAATGGTGATGATAGTCAACTTGTTTTAAGGTAAACCTTGGAGATATTTACGCGTTTCGTTTCTCGATCGCTGGGTGTATTATATTTACCGTGGGTTATATCAGGATAACTAGACTTCTATAAAGTGAAACTCTAATGCAATTTTCAAACGATGCCAAGAATTCGATGTGTGGTATGTGGAGTTTTCAGTGACAAGACTTCGGTGTTCAAGTGAGTGCGACACAGTTTACCTGGTACCTGCTTGTATTTGAATCGCCAGAATTGTCTGACAAAAATTGTGCCAAACTTTGGCAGCGTAAAGGATTTATCTATAGCTCTATTTAGCTCAATAATGACGTCATCAACCCAAATTTTAAAACTTAATTATTATAAATTGAGTGAAGTTTTCGAGAGAAAAAAATATCACCATCGTTTTCAGCAGCACTTACTTCATATTTTCGGGTACAACCGGCGTATATTTGACAACTTTCAGAAAGGTGGCAATGTCCCTTTAAGAAAATGCCAGAGGCTATAACTCGGTCACCGGTCGAGGGTCGTTCGGAGGGTAACTCGGTCACCAGTCGGAGGGTCGATTTTACACCCTCATCTCTCATAAAAATATAAGATTGGGTATATAGGGTAGTCGTAGGCCCTGAAGACGGCTTTGCAAATATTTTGCCTCGCCGAGCAACGGTGACCGAGTTATAGCCTCCGGCATTTTCTTAAGGTCACGCTACATG